>BQNB010089840.1:1940-27304 GCA_026074375.1 Tanacetum coccineum
CATTTATGAGCTACAAGCGTAAAGGCCCAAGCCGACCATTAAGTACACGATCCTCGTTTAACAAATTTAATACTTTCATAAATATTATAGTTCAAGACAAGATGGATCAGATGGCAAAAATGTAACAACACGTACGACGATCTATTATTGAGGATCAATGTTATGTATTTTTATTAGAACTGTGTTAGTTAATATAGTTGTGAGAGCAACTTGATTAAAATTCCAGCACCTTGATTTCCTTGCACCCGTCATTTTTTGTTAATTTCAACTTCACATCTATAAAAAAAACAAGGATTAATTTCATGTATCTCTCTACTTTCATGATTAATTTTATATATATTCAAAGTATAATTATTAAATGCATAAGTTATAATGTATTTAAAGCATGTTTGAGTAATATGAAAATTCCAATTTTAAAAAGGAGATATATGAAATTGCCAATTTCATATACATATCAAACCATCCACCACCACATTGTACATATATAATATTTAGGAAGAGCAAGACAAACACGTATCTAGCATAATTTTTCGTTGTTACATAACATGACACACAATATAATCCTCTCATTTCAACCTGTCACCTCAGGCCTCGTTGCATTTTTTTCTACACTGTCAAAGATATTGTAGCCATTTTGCGTTGTAACTATTTAATCCTCAGATAATGAAAATTAGTTGTAGCGTATGCAGTTTTTATCAGCCCGACTTGTGCATAATTTGATTCCATTTCGTTTTTCTATTTGGTTTGCGTGTTTGAATTATGAATCGAGTCGCTTGAGTGTTCCAATGTGTTCCTTTCTTTGATTCAAGTTAAATTGTATTTTAAAAATTGCGCAAATGACACAAAAATGTATCCAACTTAAAGGTAATTTTCAATCAAGGTATCGCACTTTTTTCTTGCATAAAAAGGCACTAAACTTTTTTTTTTTTGCCAATTTAGGTATTTTCGTTAGATATTTAACGATCATTCGTTTAGTTTTACATTTCAAGTCTACCGCCGCTACCACCACCATCAATCATCGTCGTCATTACCATCATAACCATTATAACCACTACCTTTTTAAAATATTCGATAACCTTTATATGTAACCCTAATATTCTACATTAAACAATTATTTAAAATGAATAATATAACGACTGATGTTGATATCAAGTATCATATGCAATGTACCACAACAACTTTGAAACTAAACAATATTATATAATGGGGTCAATGCTATTATATATGTAACTGATGGATTATTAGAATGGTTATTTCACAGGGTAACGTAGTTAAAAAATAATTAAACACAATGATGGTTGATGGTCGAGGCGGTGCTTGATAGTGATGATGGGGAGGCGGTGCTTGGTAGTGATGGTGATGGAGAGGCTTGGTGGTGGAGACGATAATTGGTGGTGGTGGTAACGGGCGGTTGACTTGAAATGTAAAACTTAACGGATGATCGTTAAATATTTAACGAAAGTACCCAAATTGGTAAAAAAATAAGTTTGGTGCCTTTTTATGCAAGAAAAAAAGTGCAATACTTTGATTGAAAATGACCTTTAAATTAGGTACCTTTTTGTGTCATTTGCCCTTTAAATATTACACTACATTTATTCTTGCTGACCCACCCACTCACCCGTCAAAAAAATAAGTTTGGTGCCTTTTTATGCAAGAAAAAAAATGCAATACCTTGATTGAAAATGACCCTTAGATTATGTACATTTTTGTGTCATTTGCCCTTTAAAGATTACACTACATTTATTCTTGCTGACCCGTGCCACCGGTGACGTCCATGTTCTTGCCAAACTAATTGGTGGAGGATAATAATGAAGAGGAGAAGGTTTATGTTAGGGAATTGCGTTTATGAATATCTTTGGATACATATAACCATACTCGAAATCCAAAAATATAAATTTGATAAAAAAAACTGTAACTAGTGATATCTTGTAATTTTGGGTTTAAAGATGAACATATTAAAAAAATGTAAATTCAAGAACAAAATCAAAGAGGAAGAACACAAGGGTTGTTTAGTTAAATCATTTCGAGATAACCGGTTAAACCAGTCATATTAGCGATATTGACAGAAAAGGCAAAAATTGAAATTATTTTAGCGATACTAGGAATTAATAAAGTACGTCACACATTTGGGTAAATCTTAAAAATTATGTTACGTGATTATCCGCTATCATCGTATATTTTACACCTTGGCAAATAATTGCTTTCATCATTGTAATTTGTTAAATGGTTTTTAGCTTTCATCGTAAATTTTATACCTTTGCAAATACTCCTTTCATCCCAATTTTATTGTCTATCTTTCCATTAATATGTCTTGAAATAATTGTTCACTGCTAAAAATAATACTAGTTGATTTGTTTAAGCTTATCATATTACACTTGGTCCAAATTGATATTTACTAAAATGAAAAAACACTAATTAATTATCAAATGGTAAAACTGATTTTTTTTTTGCTTTCATAAAAGTCAAAGCAGTAAGTAATGCATTTTTCTTAAGCAATGTATTTTTTGTTTATGAACAAGAATTTTGAGACGGATGTACTAACTACTTCTATCATTGTAATTTGAGACACGTAAGTATTAGATTTTTTTATAGTTTTATAGATAAAGTTGACACAAAACTTCTTTCAATATGTCACCTTAGTGGGTGCATGAATCTTGACTTTGATATACTATATGTTTTTAAATATATATGTATAATTTTTTTAATTTTTTTAATAAGTTATGTTATAGAGGATTATCGAAAACATATGAAGAGGATAGATTCATTAAATCTTTTATATATTATACGAACGTGAAGAAAATTAGTAATTTTTTTTCTTTTGATTTACCTGTTTTTTGAATCGACAATGTGAGCCGACTAATCCCAGCGAAACTATCCTTTTAGGTAGTCCGGAGTCGGCTCAAGTGAACCTCCGAGGCCACAAGGGGATTAATTTTCTCCTCGTTATATTCAAACAATTGACGTCCACTTTGGAAGGCCAGTATTTTTACTATTGTGTATGCAGTTACCAAAAAGTCTTTGGGTGGATTTGGTATGTGATATAATGTTAAACTAGGTCTCTACCCGGCCGATGACCGATTTTCTCAATAGCTGATTAAAATTATAAACTATGTTTAAAACTGAATATAAAATAATATAGCATAATGCACACACTTTGCGACGAGTAATATTAGAGGAGGCATAGAATAATGTATGTTTGGATTACATGTTTAAACAAATCTTTGTCTAACTCAACCCAATTTTATACTCCCTCCGTTCTTAAATAAGTGTCCACTATTGACTTTCGAAGTCAATCTTCTTTAACTTTGACCTTACATTATTTTGTTTGTGTTATGTAATATTTGATGAAAATTATACCAATGAAAATACATTCAAAATACAATCCATTCATATATTTTGCATCAAGGTATTATATAACACAAACAAAATAATTTAAGGTCAAAGTTAAAGAAGATTGACTTCGAAAGTCAATAGTGGACACTTATTTAGGGACGGAGGGAGTAGTAAATATCCACAAAGTAATAAAAACAAATGAACCTCCGGTGTCTAGCTTCATGCTATGCACTAACGACTAAACACCAATAATAATAAAAAAAAAGATAACTCAAAAGTAAGTAAGATAACTCAATTAAGTTAATAGGAACAATATAGAAAAACTTGTTGCATACGTGGCTCAATTTAGATGAAACGTAGTTAGTTCACTTTTGGTAAGGAATAAGATATGATTTATGTTTCGACTCCGTGTTTAGTAAACTTTTATGTCAAGAGATCAATTAGAAAGTCCGTAAGGATAATACTCATCCAGTCACATAATACATAATAAGGCATGTTTGGCATGAGCTTTTTTAAAGCTTTTTTAGAGTTGTAAGCTTTTTGTTACAAAAATCATCTAATCCAGAATAAATAGCTTTATTTGGTTGCATCAACTTTAAGCTTTTATTTTAAACAAATAGCTCTTAAATAAAAAGCTGATTCTTGAAGTTTTTAAAATTGTTATGAGCTGTTAAAACTATAAATTACTAATATACCCTCCAACCATATTATAATCTATTCAAATATGTCCTTTTAAGTCATTTTACATCTTATAATTACATAAACAGCTAATTTAGCAAACACTTTTATTGAAAAATAAAATATACAGTTTGTAGCTCATGTTAACAGCTTTGCAATTTACCGCTTACAACTTACAACATACAACTTAGAGTTAATTTTGCCAAACATACCCTAAGTCTTTATATATTCAAAATGAATAGAAAGAACCATCCTTATCCACACTCCACCGTGTACACTCTTGAAATTCTCAGCCTTCAATCATAACCGCACGTTTCTTCATATTACTTGCATTAGACATCGTTGGACCTGCAATGACACACACACATAGTGTTTGCCAAAATGATATCTCGAGTGCCACTATAAGAAAATTTCGTTCCACACTATACTGATTAGTTCATTTACCTTAAAAATAATGAAGTAATGAAGCATTGTTCATTTAAATCTACAATTATTAGTACCAAAATCTGGAATTTACTATGGAAGTTTGGACATAAGGCAGATGTGAATTTTGTTTAGCCTATATATATGGTAAAAATTATCGATAATTTATTTCAAATCAGGTACTTTTTTCGTGCGGCTTTTGTTCAAACTCAAGGATACTGGAAAATCAATTGCCATATATTTATCCCGAAAACAAAAGGTTGATATCGTGGAAAAATACATATCTTTAACTAAAGAAAAAAAAGTATAACATCGATAACATGTAACCTTTGTTAGCCACTATACTAAACATGATACATATGGTCAAAGATAATATGTACTATTTAATTTATACTTACCGATATTAGTCAATAGAGACTCTTAGATAACAAAATGAAACCAGTAAGAAGCCTAGGCACTTTAAAGCATGTGATTTTGGGTAACTCAACTCGAATTTATTTTTTACAACATTCATCCATTTTGACCATTTACCCAGTTCCAATTTCCCGGGAGATGGATAGTGAAAAAACATATTCATATTCAAGTAAAAAGCAAAAACCACAAAAAAAGGATGCAACTATATTGGTGTCAGCAACATATTTTTTCTTTGAGCTAAAGGATTCAGAATGTCAATAAAGGAGATACATGTCCTGCCCGAACCCAATGTTCATTCACGCCAGATAAAAAAGATGGTCATGTGTTCTATTTTTTCATTTTACCTTGAGGTGGAATGGTAAGATAACATAGTTACTGTATAAGGCTAAAATAGTTTAATACAAGATATGTAGAAAGACGAACAAACAAATGTCATATAAGACACACTTAAGCGGGGTTTTAGCACTGAAAATGCATCATACTTTCACATAATATCTAATTTAGTCACTCTATTATCTTTTCTTTTAAAATCATCACTTTACTAATAATAATGTTTATTTTAGTCATTAAACCATTCAAAAATTTGCATTTCCATCATTTGACAAAACTGGCTACCTTCTTCTAACCGGCTACCCACGTGACTAATTTTCCTTGTTATAAAATTCTTTCCACTGTCACTAATTGCTTTCCACATCATACATGATAAGGAGTAGCCATCAAATATATATATCCATATCAGATTGTGCAGCTCTTTCACGTCATTATCTTCATATCATTGTTTATTGTGTATTTAGTTTTGATAGCAGCTTTGCATTAGAACCAATTGTTGGTTTTCTTCAATCCAATAATATGGAGATGCAAGAACACGCAGTAGGAACACTTTTGACCATGTGTCAAAGTGACCGTTGTAGACATCGTGAACCAATCCTCAAAGAAGGCATAATTCCAAGACTATTGGAGATAACAGTCTAAGGAACTACGAAGTCCAGAACAAAAGCCCATACATTGTTAATGTTATTACGTGAATCAACATACCAAAGAACAGAACTCGAGGCTGACACACTCGAGAGCATCTTGAGCAATATCATAACACAGATTGACGGAGAAGAGCAATGTGGTAATGCGAAAAAGATGCTAGCAGAAATGGTACAAGTGAGTATGGAGCAGAGTTTGCTACATCTGCAGCAGCATGCTCTTGTATGCACTCCATCTGATCTACCAATTGCAGCTAAAGTCTCTTTAAAGTAAATGGTGCCGGTAAACACCCACAGCGGCATCTTCAAAATAGCCATGCGGTTTCCATTGTCTTGAAACACCCACAACAACAATAAGTATCCCTGCATCATTCCACACCCATGCGACTTCCATCGTCTTGACCATCATCGAACAGCCAAAAAACACCCACAACATCATCTTTAAAACACCCACGGCAACAATAAGCATCCCTGCATCATTCCAAAAACATTGCGACTTCATGGTATTGACATCATCGAACAGCCAATAAACACCCACCAAGCAGCCACACTATTGGGATAATGATAACAATCATAGCACCCAAAAACATCAAAACTGTTGGGAAAAGATTAACTAACAGATTTGTGGACCCCAACAAATCGACTCCATGCTAGGCCTAGGTTACAAAGCTTTCCGCCTCCAGTTCACGTTCTTGTTATTAGCCTGAGAGCAAATATTGGGCTTGTAGGTCTTGTGTCGGGGGTTTCTTTGACATGTCCTGCATATCCAATGAAATATATGTTAGGTTGATACAATTTCAATTATTAAGCAACAACAATGTCGAGGACGTTTTGGGCTTAGAGCTTTATAGCTTTAAGTCTTTGTAAAATTATAAAATTATGAATCTTTGGAAAATGACATTTCAAGATTATTCTTCACATTACTACGACAAAAAGGCCAATATTCGTTTAACATTTTGGCATCCCCGTTTGTGCATACCAAACATCACCTTACGGTCTCTAATGCATTAAAATTATAAACTATGTTTAAAATTGAATATAAAATAATATAGCAATGTGGTTTAATTCAGTCCCGCTAGGACTAAATTTTGCACACAACTAAGTTCAGACATATGGCCTTACATATTCAACCGAACTTCTATATAGGACACATAACTCTCGTTATAGGTTGCATGAGATCTGGTAAATGACAACATACTATCATCAGCAAACTATAAGGCAGACTCTGAAACTAAAAAACACATTATCAGTTTGCTGTAGAACTTCAGACTCCAAGTCCTAAACTCTAAATAGGTACCTATGTAGGATAGCATCTATATGCTTTTACTTACGTTAGGAGTAATTTGGTCACATAACAGACTGAATTTACACTATCAACTTTAGTAATTTTTAAGGTGCAGTGGTAAAAAGGGGACTGTTGTTGGGGGGTTTAGCTAGCAGCGACAGCAATCAGCCCTGAGATAGCACCTAGGAGATGCTCCATCGTTTCTAACAGAGCCGGACTAATCTTTTTTCGACTTTAAGAAACAGGAGGTTACGTGGGTCGCTGGGTCTTCTGTCAGCTTGTTAGTTGTGGCGTTCTTGAGTTTTTCCTGTAAAATTAAAGGATCACGTTTGAATCATAATCTTTTGCTCATATATGAACAATCGAATCACAGTAACTAGTGGGGACAGTACTCCAAGTGAGGCTCACCTATCAGATTGCTCGCTTAAGTCTGAACTAAAACAAGTGATGTATATAAGTATTTTACATGCAAGTGTGTTTATTTTACTTGGTGTGGATACAGATCAACTTGTATCATATACATTACACAGACAAGGGAATGGGATGAAGCCGTGCGACAGGAACACAAACCAAAGGGTTTTCGCTATTAGGGATGTGTGACACCGTTTCCTCTTCCGTTTCAACGCTATCTAGATTTCCATCTTTCCCAGCCTTCCAATCGAAACATTGAATCATAGAACCAAGGGTCACATGTACCTCCATCAATGCTAGCGAAGTCCCTGGGCACATCCTTCTCCCGCCCCCAAATGCTACCAAGTGAAAGTGTTGTCCTCTAACATCCAACTGTTGGTTTTCAAATCTTTCAGGCATGAGTTGTGACAGTGGTTTTCCAATGAGTCGGGTCTCGCCCAAACCCTCCCATACGTTTATGAAAATAGTAGTATTTGCTGGAATATGGTAACCGCTCAAAGTGCAATCTTCAGTTGATAGTCTTTGAATCAACGGGACAACGGGGTGCAACCTTAATGATTCCTTGACTATTGCTTGAAGGTAAGGAAGATTTGGAATGTCTGACTCCTGTAAAAGTCTGTTTTTTTCGACAACTTGGTCAAGTTCTTCTACTGCTTTTTTCATTATGTTTGGATGGTTGATGAGCTCTGCTAAAGTCCATTCTACAGTTATTGTGGAAGTGTCGGTTCCTGTTGCAAATATATCCTGGAAATTTTCAGAGAATGCGTATGAATATGTTAGTTGAGGCAAATTCATACTACAAATTTAGATAAGCTGGAATATTATGACTAGCTAGCTAGTGTATATTACAAGAATGAAGGCTTTAATGTTGTTTGTGGTCAACTTCATCTCCATGTTCTCGTCTTCAGAAATGTCAAGTAAAACGTCGAGCAAGTCCCTCACTTGTCCTATATCCTTCTGCTTTCTAGCTTCTTGATGCTCCCTCAAAATCCTTTCCATCAATGCATCAAATCTTGTGCGAATATCCATGGACTGTTTTCTAAATCGCTGCAAGTACAGATTCGTACAAAACCATATTCGAAAGGTTAAATTTACCGATAAGCTCAACTAACAAGTTTTAGATTCATATAAGAATATAAAATGTGTTGAGCTCTTTGCTCTACTGGCTTAACTAAAAATCTGGCCTCAATAAGAGCATTCCGTATTATTAGTTCAATGCAACCTCCTTAGGCTAAACTAAAAACAATAGTAAATTGACCAAAATACTACATTTAGTACAACACATCACCAAAATCTTACCTTAATTTATTTTGCTTTGATGTTTCTATTAAAGGACTTATGTCAGCATCATCTAGAATGAAACAAATCTTAGTTTAGTCTCTCTTAGTCCAATAACGCACTCCAACATATGGAATGAATCGGCACCTGTGTTTAATCGACTCTTTGACATCACATTATAGTAGTCGCTACTGTGTTGGGGCACTACAGTCAAATCATTTGAAGTATTTTTTAACCTCAACAAGATCATCATAATAAAAAATTGTTTTGATATATGAGTGTTTTTTAACAAAATTATAGATTACACATAGATATTCTATTTTTTTATATAAAATTAGCATGTCAATGATGATTACAAATACTATATTAGCTTAATAACATCTTATCTTATGATATACTGATGGATAGCTTTGGCTTGTTTTCTTTATAATTAATTTCCAAGAATATAAAAATTTACTCGTTAGAGATAAAATCCCAACCGAATCAACCTACTCATGATGATAAGTAACTGAATAAAATCTTCCACCCCTGATTTCGCCATAATAATAGAAGTAGTACTCTCTAAAGTATACATTAACCCAAAATTTGGTTCTCCATAACCTAAATCACAATATGGCACTTACTTTCACTTTAAGAAACGATACATGAAAAATCATTTGCCTCCAATGGCTCAATATCCAAAACAGTGATATGCGATTGACCCTTGACAAACCAAATTGGTTTTGTGGGCGTATATGACTTCTGACACGCGTGATATATACTTCCAGGGTAGTTTACTTGTGGTGCACCTACATTTGCTTCAACCTGAATGCAATGAGGTGTTATAAGTGTTGCAATATATAAATACTTTCACTAATTACAAATTGTTACGCTGAATTAAGAGATGTTGTGTAGTCACAATAAACGTTTTTACAATGTTGATACGTATTATCTGATCATTTATGCACATATAATCCGTTCTGGACAATCAACCAGTTGCAGAAAAAATGCTCATCTTATGATAAAATAAGTTTTAACTGATACTAAATTAAGGACGATGAAATCCAATAATCCTTAAATTCGTCAAAAAATAAAGTTCACCCATTTATTTGTAAAAATGGACCAGTCTTTTGGTGGTCAAAAAATTAAACTTATGTCGCCTTTTGATGAACGACAAAGTATGTTCTTGGCAGTATTCTCTTACAGAAAACCAGAATCATCAAAACGACCAAGATCGTAATATAAAAAAGAGTTCATTCTACCCGTTTCCTCAATCTTGCAACCTGGCAGATTCTCGGTCAGATTGCTTTCTTCTCTCCCTCTTCAGTTCTCGCTCATTCTGGACATAGATTATATGATCCAATTTCAACACTAGAATTTGAATAGGAATGCTTTATAAAGCCTATAGGCTTGGCATATATAGGAAACATACACTATGGACCTGAAGCACGACAATATTGGGCACCATGGTTGATTCGTTTAAAACTTACTCACGTGCTGATTTGTTGTTTCTAATATTTTGCCTTCTGATGCCATTCGAACTTTAATGACAGTAATAATAATTATGCTTCACGTGATTTCTTCCTAGGATTTTTGCCAATCATTCCTAGAATTTTCATCTACCATAAGATCAGTCACGTAATCAGTATCTAATAATTTTCATCTACCATAAGATCAGTTATGTAATCAGTATCTAATGTCGCCACAAACATTGTTTTAACATGTATGTTTACCTGTGATACGTATAATAAGAATTGACAATCATGATTATCCAATCATTTCATGTTTTAGACCACTTTAATGTTGACAGAAGAATTTGGAGATCATTTTGAAACCTAAGAACTTTTTCATCCAATCACATGAAAAATTAATTCTTTCTTTCATAACAAAATTGATCTCCAAAATCAAACATGTAACATAGATATATGTTTAGTACCAGATCACTATAAATAGTTGTTGAGTTGACAATTTATGGTGAAAGCAAAACTTAACCCGTGTAAATTTGACAATTAAACGCACCTTTTTTTGGATGAGTTGCAGAGCATTGGAACATGATGATTAAGGTTTAGCAAATTATTTTATCAGCCAAAACAAATTCAATTCTTCCGGCAACTTTTGCCAATGGAAAATGGGCCCTTGTAAATAACAGTTGGCAATGTACACATGTGAGATAAAAGTTATGAATTAGAAAGGAGATGAAAATTACCAAAAAAAAATTGAGAAACCAAAACCCTAAATGCTAAAGTTACCTTCACGATATCCCAACTTTGTCTCTTCCAAGATTTCAATAGAACAAAAGATTGATATGATTTTCAGATTGTTTTATTGTTCATGTAATGAATAAGAAAGAGGGGAGGCAGAGTAGAGTAGTTGAAGCATGAACAGTTATTTCTTGATATGGAACGTGGGTGGTTTTCTTTTATTAGCTTTATTAGTTAGTTTAGTTTGCTTTGCATATAAATCATGGAGAAGTTGACACGTCACATGAAGCTTAGGTGTCATAGTTAGAATTTTGCCACGTCTTATGTCATTATCCTGATTTAATGATGTAGTAGATCTTTGTTTGAAGGTAAGAAATTGTTTACATTTGTTGTATTTTAAAATATAAAATTTAGAGGTATAAAGTTTAAGGAGGTTATATGTTTATTTTCTGAAGTTATAATAAAACTTGTAAATTTTATAAATTTACACTTAGTTTCATATAATTTATTTAAAATTAAACCAAAAAAGTTTTATTAATTACCTCCTCTTTATTCAAATTTTTGTTTTCACAAATTTGACACATATATTTTTATGTGTTTTTTTTCTCTATCAGATTTCTCTACCAAAATTTTTTAATTATGACCAAATTGATTCAATTTTGACTTTTTATTGACCAATTAGATCGCACGATTTTGCCTACGTGGCAAAATCAAGCAACCTGATTGGTTTATTTTTTTTCTCATAAAATTTAATCTGATAGAAAACTCTAAAATAATGTAACTTTTTTTATTATATAGAAGATTTGGTTAGACAAAAGTTAAGTACAAAGGAATTAGAATACAAGTTAAGGATAAGAAGTAATGACAAAAATGTTTATTATGCTGATGGCGAAACCCTAATCCACCATCTCATCTAATCCCTAATCCACCATCTCATCTAAATCTTCATCCTTCCTCCATTCATCATCTAATCCCTAATCCACCATCTCATCCGTCTTCGAAACTTTAAACCACCATCCATCCATCATCTAATCAATCCTCACGAATCCTATTATCGAATCCATCCATCATCTAACCAATCATGGGAAAACAATATAAATCTACGGATCACAACGGGTGGACTTGGATTACTCGGAACAAAAACACAAAATCAATTGGGCATCCCTATCAAAATGACATCAAGAAAGTTTCTACCTCCTTTTACGTGACGAACATGCCTCCGCATTAACTTCGAAAGGACTTTGGACTATGTGCGCCCCCTATGGCAGATTGATTGATGCATTCATTGCCAATAAACTATCTAAAGGAGGTAAACGTTTTGGTTTTATCAGATTTATTGGTGTTAAGGATGCTAATGTATTCGTGAAAACCTTGTCTAACGTTTGGATTGGTAGTTATCACATTTTTATTACCCCTGCCATTAACCAACGCTCGAATCCTATCACTAATCCTAAACCTCAAACAACAAACCCGACTCAATCTTTTAACAACCCCTCCATTCAAAATGCCTTCCCTATATTGAACACTAATGTCACCAAAAACACTATTCCAGCAACCAAAGCAGAGCAACTAAAACCAAACACCAAACCCTCTCACACCAATCCAAAATGCATCATCACTTTCAATGACCAAGACCTTATCAATGTGATTAATACAGACTCAATTCTCCTTGTGAAACTGAAAGATATTGACTCCATGAGCAACATATACACCATATGTAGGAATGAAGGCTTTTCAGACTTGAACATCCATCATGTTGGTGGGTATTGGATTTGGATTCAATTCCCCTCATCCTTAGCTTGCTCCAAATTTCAAGAAAACGAAAGCCTCAAAAAGCTATACTCGGTAAAAAGAGCACCCTCATCCAACTTTACAGTACATGAACGTATTCTTTGGATTGAAATTAGTGGTCTATCTCTTTGTGCATGGGGCTCTAACGTGTATAAAAAGATTGCATGCAGCTTTGGGAAATCTCTCTTCTTTGAAAAGGAAGACTCGAGCGCTTTGAGCTCGGGTAGGGTTTGTATCTCTTCTAAATCTCAAGGCTTAATTTCTGAAAATGTTCAAGTTGAAATTAATAATGAGCTATTTGAGGCAACCGTTCAGGAAATTGGCTCTTGGTGTATCAAAATTATTGATGACTACATTGATCTCTCATCGAATGACAATATTAAGGATGTGGATACTTCATCTAAGTCCATTGATGACCATTCAGTTGACGATTTGGAATACATTCAAACCAATCTCAACAACATTGATAATCAAGTATCCGAACAAAAAATGGATAACAACGAGGAAAATAAACAAGGTGAAGAAGATATTCATTTGATAATCCCTCCTCAGCCACCAAAGAAAGAAGCTAATTATAAAGAGTCAAACCCTGAATGCAAGGCCGAATCTTCTGATTTAAGTCGACCCCTTGGTTTCGAGTTCAAAAAAAAGAGTTCTTCTTCCTCTAGTAAATGCTCCACATCATTTGCTAGATTTAGGAAGAAAGATATCAAAGGTGTTTCTCTTATTCACGAGCTTAATCAAATTATTGATGTTGGGAACTCACTTGGTTATGATGTTAGAGGTTGTAAAAGAACTCTAAATAAAATGATCAATAGAATCGGGATACACATGGTAGATAAATGAATATTTTGTCTATAAACAGTTGTGGAACGAGGAAAAGAAGAAAACGCTTGTGGATCAAAGATCTTTGCATTAAACACAATGTGCATTTTCTAGGAGTCCAAGAATAAAAAATGACACGTCTTGAGCTTTTTAGGCTCAAAACCATGTGGGGTAATTTTGCTTTTGATTATGTTTGTAGTATGGCTCGGGGTCGTTCTGGTGGTCTCATCTCTATGTACGACCCCAGTTTTTTCTCAAAGGAGTCCATTTGATGCGATGATTCTTTCATTATTATCAAAGGAAATTGGAAAAACGTAGTGGGAGATTGTTACATGGTGAATATTTATGGTCCTCAGGACCAGGTCTCTAAGCTCGCCTTATGGAATAGACTTCAAGACTTCATGCATCATCATAATGGCTCCTACATTATGTTTGGAGACATGAACGCTGTCAGGAATGAGCAAGAAAAGGTTGGTTCTATTTTTAATAACATTGAAGCTGATTATTTTAACTCTTTCATTGATGCTACAGGTTTGGTTGACCTCCTTATTGGAGGGCGTTGTTTTACTTGGATGAATAAAGCATGTACTAAGATGAGTAAACTCGACTATTTTCTTATTTCAGAAGATGTGATTGATTTGCTCTCAGACATTCGTATTACTGCTCTTGATAGGATATGGTCGGATCATAACCCTATCCCCTTTCATGTTGACAAAAATGATTTTGGCCCCTCTCCGTTCAAATTGTATAATTCATGGCTCTTGAGAGATGGTTTTGACGATCTCATCAAATCCGAATGGGATTCGCTCGACTCCAATAATTCCGAATTCCCTATCAAATGTCATGAAAAGTTCCGTATTCTCAAAGCTAAGATTCGGCAATGGAACAACAACAACAAGACTATGGAGAGAAACAGAAAAGCTGCAGCTCTTGAGGAATTATCCTCTATTGAAAAGAAAATCGATGAGGGCTCCGCCTCGCCTTTTGACATGGAGAATCCCCTTAATCTTCTTCATGAGCTCGAAATCATAGATAAGTTCGCTTCGATGGATCTCATCCAAAAAGCTCAGGTCAAATGGGATATTGAAGGGGATGAAAACACTAAATTATTTCATGGGTTAATAAATCATAAAAGACGAAATCAGATGATCAATGATATTATGGTTAAAGGCAATTGGATTACAGACCCCAGTTTGATCAATGATGCTTTTTTCAATTTTACAAAGTCAAATTCCAAGCCCAAGACTTCCAGATTTCGTTCCCTAACCTTCATTATTCTCAAACCCTTAATAGCATGGATCGGGATTATCTTGAAAGACTGGTGACTCATGAGGAAATCAAGAAGGCCGTTTGGGATTATGGTAGTAGTAAAGCTCCTAGCCCTGACGGATTTTCCTTTGCTTTTGTGAAAAAATATTGGGACGTCATTAAGAAGGACATGCACGATTTCATTAATTCCTTCTTCGCCTCATGTGATATGCCTTATAGAGTCAACTCCTCATTCTTCACCCTTATTCTTAAAGTTAACAATCCTACTCTCATCACTGATTTTCGTCCTATATCGCTCATTGACATCCACTACAAGATCATTGCTAAGATTCTAGCAAACCGGTTATCTAAAGTGATTGATAAGATTGTTAGTAAAGAGCAATCATCATTCATAGTTGGACGTCAAATTCTTGACGGCCCTATCATTCTCAGTGAAATCATAGAATGGCACAAAAAAATAAAAAAACAGCTTCTCATTTTTAAAGTGGATTTTGAGAAAGCTTTTGACTCTATTAGCTGGAATTACTTAGATCATATTCTCGATAGTCTCGGATTTGGACTTAAATGGCGTTCTTGGATCAAAACCTGCCTTTCATCTTCAAGAGCCTCTATTCTTGTGAATGGTAGCCCTACGTCTGAATTCTCTATCAATCGTGGCCTTAGACAAGGAGATCCCCTATCTCCCTTTCTCTTCATTCTTGTCATGGAAGGTCTTCATAATGCCTTCGTTCATGCTGTGGGTAATGGTCTGATCAGTGGTATTAATATTAATAACTCGTCTATCAATATTTCCCATCTTTTCTTTGCAGATGATGTGGTAATTACTACTGCCTAGAACGCTAGAGATCTGGAAAACATCATTCGTGTTCTCCATGTTTTCTATCTTGCTTCGGGGCTCAAGATTAACTTCCACAAATCTAATATCTACGGTATTGGGGTTAACGAGGATGAGGTTTATAATATGGCTAGTAACGCGGGATGTATTGCAGGTAATATCCCTTTTAATTATCTTGGTCTTCCTATTGGCTCCAACATGAAATCCATTGCCAGCTGGAAGATGTTAATTGATCGTTTCCGCTCGAGACTCTCAACTTGGAAAGCCAGTCTCCTTTCTATAGGGGGTCGTCTGACCCTTATCAAGTCTGTGTTAGGAAGTCTCGGCATCTATTATCTCTCAATTTTTAGAGCCCCTGAATCGGTCCTCAATAATTTGGAAAGAATTCGGTCTAACTTCTTTTGGGGAGGTAATCAAGATGGCAAGAAAATGGCATGGGTCAAGTGGCCTATTATCTTAAATTCTTATGATAATGGAGGTTTAAACATTAGTAGTCTTAAAGCTTTTAACCTTGCTCTTCTCTAAAAATGGCGTTGGAGGTTGTTCACTTCTCCAAATGATCGATGGGTTAAAGTCGTTAAAGCTTTTCATGGTCATGAAGGTGGTTTTGATAATAATGGCTGCAGTTTCAAGGGTACATGGGCTAAAATTGTTGGATCCTCAAACTTTCTTCACTCGAAAGGTATCATTTTGAATAATTCTTTTCGTTTTAATGCTGGTTGTGGAACTCGTATTCGTTTTTGGAAAGATATATGGGTTGGCGAGGCCCCTCTCTATCAGGTACAATCGTCTTTACCGCCTTGATCAAGACAAAGATTATCTCATCATCGACCGTATCATTAATGGACAATGGCATTGGAATTGGTCCAGGACCAATATTGGTGTTCAAAATCTTGCTTTTTTTCGCGACATGCTGAACGAGATTGGCCAGCTCAATATTGTAGCTAGTGAAGACATATGTGTTTGGAATCTTGGCCCAAATGGTACTTTCACGGTAAAGGATGCTCGTAATATTATCGACCAAAAGACTCTTCCTTCTCTTCCTTCTACTTCTTGGGACAAAATCATTCCCCGCAAGGTTAATATTTTTATGTGGAGATTGTCTTTGGATCGGCTTCCTCACAGGTTGAATCTCTCTTTGCGTGAAATGGATATTCCGGCTATTTCTTGTTCCTCTTGCAATGCTAACGTTGAATCTGCCAATCATATTTTCTTTGAATGCATTATTGCTTATGATTTATGGAAGCTGGTGTATAGATGGTGCGAAATCCCCTTTGTCCAAGCTTTATCTTTTGAGGCGTTTAAAGATTGGTTATCCTCTTGGCATGCTCCTAAAGAAAAGAAACACAGGCTTTTCATCATTTCGTGGCTTTGGAGATTCCGAAATAGTGTTACTTTTAACTCTCAACCGTTGAGGAAAATTGACATTTTTGATTATGTTCGTTCTATTTCGTTTTCTTGGCTCCATAACAGAGGCAATTTGATTTTATCCTGGACGGATTGGCTGAAGTCCCCTCTAATGATCGCGTGTTTGGACAATGGTTGAATGCTTTGTTTCAGAATGCTGCTTTTTTGTCTCACCTTCTTTCTCGGGGCTTGTTTGGGGTTTCTTCAAAAACCACCTCGGAGTGAAAACTGGTGGCTCGGCCTCCGTGGTGGGGGGTTTTTCTTTTGGCGGAGTGAAAACCGATTGTTCGGCCTCCGTTTTAAAAGTTTTTTCATCCTTTTAGTTTCCCTCACAGTTAAAGTCCCGGGTTGCATCTTTATGCTTTTATTTTTTGTATTTCGTATGTACTTTTAAGTTTCTAGCTCATTGCTAGACCTTTTTTTTAATATATTATCAGCCGTTCAAGAAAAAGAATACAAGTTAAGGTTAAATAACTTTTTTATTCATCCGATATACTTGTCTAGACGATATAAGAAATACAAGTGGATTATATAAATATTTAATTTATTTGATATAAATAAAAGTTGTTAAAAAATTCTCTGTTATTAGGGTGAACGTCGGAGATGTTTTTCATTTAATGTAATTTTTTTGTTAAAATTGTGATTTTTCTGAAATAAACTTGGGCCTAAATTTTTGTATCAGATAAATATATTTCTTGTTTAGTTAGTTACTTAATATGTAAAGAAAAATACATGCTTTATTAACTTGTTTACTACTAGTAATTTTAATGAAAATTGTAGCTTTTAAGTAATTTTTATTTCTTTTAAACAGAAAAAAACAATTTGTGTGGGCCGTGTTAAAGTTCTAGCTGCTACCGATTTTGACATTTTTTATGCCCTGGGCAAAGCTATTTCATGAAGGGTTGTCTCGTGAATTGCAGTGGTTCTGTGTCATTATTATTATAAAGAGATTTTTAAACACACACATAATATACATATGTATGAGTAATGTATGAACTAGCTAAACTTGAGTCTCATATCGTGTATATATATAATACTCCATCCGTCCCATTTTTATTGTCTACGTTTCTTTTTTGGAATGTCCCAATTTAATTGTCCACTACTAAAAATAGATATGGAAGTTTGATCAAATTTACTATATTTCCCTTGTTGGAAATTAATATTACAAACATTAAGGAAGACTTAAATTAGATAGCTAAGGGTAAAACTGTCATTATGTCAAAAAGTAAAAAAGAGAAAGCAGTAATAAATGTATTTTTCTTAAACTGTGTGTTTTTGTCGAGGGACAATAATTTTGAGACGGAGGGAGTATTAATGCATGAAATTTGATGACCCTCGTCAAGCAGTGACCCTATACAATCGCACCTCTTGCTATCCCCTAAAAACTGCCCTGATCGCATGAAGCCCCAACTAAATATTATCTACCGAAAACACACTATCTTTTATATTTGGGGCCTTATAACTATATGGCATTTATGTAACATAACATTATTAACTAGTGGAAACAGGACATAATTATATATAATCGATCTCTTTATCGATTTAGTATTAGTAAACCCGCGAAAATTGGACATGATTAAAATCGATCTCTTCGCTTTTTAACCGACTGTAACATTTTTGAAAACCGGATAGATGTATATTCTAAAAACTACTTAAAATGTAATAACAAAGTTAAAAACATCTTGTCTTTTTCTGTTTTTTACTAAAAGATTACTAGTATAAGGTTGAAGTCAAAAAATTAATAAAATACTTTAGTAAATTGTTAAATGAATGTACCTGCGTGACACTTTGCATGAAGGAAACAAAAGTACAAGTTTTTCTCTCTTTACTATTAGACCCACTAGACTCGTTTTAGGTGCTACAATTGGTAACTCTGGCCCGTCAAAAAGTATCAAAAATATATAAAAATTCTTTTTGTACTCTCATTTTTACAGTGCAACGTAGTTTTTTATTAGTTTTTGTTCCGTAATTTTTGACAGTTTCATACTTTTGACATGTTAAACTTTATATTTTTCGTTCCGTATTTTCCGTGTCACAATTTTATAACATATACAAAATTATAAAAATAAAATAAAAATAAAAAAATAAAAAAAAGGGTAAAAACTAGGAGGGGTACAAATGGCTTTTTAAGGGGGGTACCAATAACATAAACCCTCATTTTAACTGCATCTTACACACCAAATACGCTTCTCGTCGGAAAATTTCAAGGTGTATTTAGTTGTGGAAAAATAAATCATTTTTTCAAGAAATTTTTTATTTGAAAATGAAAAAACTGAAAACATGTTTAGTCGTATTTTTTTCCAATATTTTTCAAAAAAAGAAAACTCTCATTTTCCTAATTTTAAATAGATTACAGAAAATCACATTTTACTATTTTTCATTTATATAAGGAAAAATACAACGCCCATCTAAAATTCTCAATTCTTCTCTAGAGATGAAAAACCATTCATTTCTCTAAGAATTTAGAAACAGAAAAACATGAACATTTTTCTACAACTAAACACCACCTTAACTTCTATATTTGCCTTTGGTTCTCTTCCACATTCATCATCTTAAAGTTAGGTTTTGTTTCACCTGCATTATATCCGCCCTATTCTATCAGACATCGTTTATTCACCACAACACCATCTGCATAAAATTGAACCGATTCATAACACTAGAAATATGATGCTCTCGATTTGTTTGATACCATGGGCTGTCGCCCAGCTCGCCCAACCCTAGGGCCGACCCTGTTCGTTGCTAACCTCTGACCTATACATTGATTATTTTGTTTATAAAATGAATGTTTTAATTCATCCAAGTGAAAATCATGTTCAAATATAATAATTTACAAGTTTATTTAATGTGTATTTAATACATTTTTTGGTTAATTAAGAAAGTGTGTTTATTAACTTTTATATGGATTATGTGATGGGCCTCATGTTTAAAGTGGTTGTATTTTTTTTGCTATTTGGGTTGGGTTTTTTTTTTTAATTAATGGTTGTACCTTTGTGACCATATCGGTTATTTTAAAGTTATTAGGTATCGAAGATGTTTCCGGGGTATTTTATTTATCTGAATTTAAATCAGAACTTTTGTAATATTTTTTTTTAACTCCTACTTTGTGCATACAAATTAAAAAAAAAAAAAACAAAAAATTGGATTGGCCCAAAATAGGCAGACCCGTTTTACCTGTAGCATCAGTCAAAACGACGTAGTAATTTTTTTTATATGGCTTATGTGTTGGGCCTCATGTTTAAAGTGTTGTATTTTTTTTTTGCTTTTGAGTTGTTTTTTAATATAAATGGTTGTACTATTTTTGTGACCATATCGGTTTATTTTAATGTTTTAGGGTATCGAAGTGTTTCCATGCGGTATATTTTTATCTGAATAAGTCGGAACTTTTGTAATATTTTTTTTAACTCCTACTTTGTGCATACAAATTAAAAAAAAAAAAAAAAAAAAAAAAAAACCCAAAATTGGGCTGGCCCAAAATGGGGCAGCCCGTTACTGTAGCAGCAGTCAAAACGACGTAGTTTTATTCACTATTGTTGTATCGTGTAAATTTTTTTTATATGGCTTATGTGTTGGGCCTCATGTTTAAAGTGTTGTATTTTTTTTGCTATATGGGTTTTTTTTTAATATAATGGGTTGTACCTTTGTGACCATATCGGTTATTTTAAAGTTATTAGGTATCGAAGATGTTTCCGCGGGTATTTTTTTTATCTGAATAATCAGAACTTTTGTATATTTTTTTTAACTTGCTACTTTGTTTTTTTTTCAAGATACAAATTTAAAAAAAAAAAAAAAAAAACCCAAAAATTGGGCTGGCCCAAATAGGGCATTGCACAGTTAATAGTTGCAGCAGTAAAACCGCCGTCCGTTTCCTTCTCCCTATTGTGTTTATTAGTAATTCTTTTTGTACTTATTTTTTACAGTTTTGCAACGCAGTTTATGTTTTTTTTTTCAGTTTATGTTCCGTAGTTTTTGACAGTTTCATCCTTTTGACCTGTTAATTTATATTTTTCGGCGTTCCTGTTTTTTCCGATTGTCACAGATAATGTCACAGTTTTAGACATATACAAAATTATAAAATATTAAAATATAAAATAAATAAAAAAAACCGGAAAAACCAGGAGGGGTACAAACGGCTTTTTAGAGAGGGTACCAATAACATAAACCCTCATTTTAACTGCCATCTTACACCCAATTACGCTTCTCGTCGGGAACATTTCAGGTGTATTTAGTTGTGGAAAAATAAATCATTTTTTCAAGAAATTTTGCATTTGAAAATAAAAAACTGAAAACTTGTTTAGTCGCATTTTTTTTTAATATTTTTCAAAAAAAGGAAATTCTCATTTTTCTAATTTTAAATAGATTACAGAAAATCACATTTTACTATTTTCCATTTCTATAAGGAAAAATACAACGCCCATCTAAACAGGTTTTTAAAATTCTCAATTCTTCTCTAGAGATGAAAAACCATTCATTTCTCTAGGAATTTAGAAACAGAAAAACATGAACATTTTTCTACAACTAAACACCACCTTAACTTCTATATTTGCCGTTGGTTCTCTTCCACCTTCATCATCTTAAAGTTAGGTTTTGTTTCACCTGCATTATATCCGCCCTATTCTATCAGGCATCGTTTATTCACCACAACACCATCTGCATAAAATTGAACCGATTCATAACACCAGAAATATGATGCTCTCGATTTGTTTGATACCCTTGGTGGTCGCCCAGCTCGCCCAGCCCTAGGGCCGACCCTGTTCGTTGGGTGTTGCTAACCTCTAACCTAGACATTGATTATTCTGTTTATAAAATGAATGTTTTAATTCATTCAAGTGAAAATCATGTTCAAATATAATAATTTACAAGTTCATTTAATGTGTGTTTAATACATTTTTTTGTTAATTAAAAAAGTCTGTGTTTATTAACTACACCTTAACCTTTGCTGAGTGGGCATTGGTTAGCAAAATCTTACTTGGTATCATGTCAAATTTTTTCTTTGATATTATCGTCTTAATTTCAACATTAAGCATAAGTTTGTTTGAGCTTAATCTCTTATCCACCAGGTACGAATATGCTTCAAATCTATTTTTATGTGAACTTTGTTTCTGTTTTCGAAACTTGTTTTATATATTTATATATGTAATTGCTAGAAATTATTCTAGTTATATTGCAAATTATTCTATGTTTGCTTGACTTCCAGATTTTGCAAATTTGCTAAGATCATCAAGCAAGTATTAGAGGAGACTCTAACAGTAAGATTGTAGTGTTTTGCTCAAATGAATACAGAATAGTTGTTTATTTGATTTTACGGTTTTACCTTTATGTATGTCAGCTTATCGCGTTTTGAAATAATAGAAAGAATTTTTTTAATGCTTTAGTGTTTGTTTAAGCATAAGCTTATTTGATTATGGCTTATATTCATAAGCCCAAATTCTCGACTTATTTTGTGACTTATATAAGCTAATATTGTTAGTAACTAGGGTGTGTATGTGATGATCCTGGATATCTCTGTTATATCGTGTTTGTTCATTTTCCGTATAAAGTATTTCGACCCTATAATATGCTTGGGTTGCACGAAATCTCTATCGGGATAATACAAAGAGAGTAGCAATTTGTGTTATAGGCACAAGAATCACAAATCAAGAACAATGAAGGAATTGTATATATTTTTCGTTCTATTTCTGAGACCAAAAGTTCCTATAGATATAACAGGAAACTTAAACAGTTTTTGGGAAGTTTTGGGTGGTTATAATCAGTTAAACTCGAATTGTTTTTAACCAACATACAAGACTTTACGGCGTAACATTAATTGTTACGACGTAAACATCCAAAGGCTTAAGTCCTTAACCCAACAAGAGTTTACGGTGTAAACATAAAGTTTACGGCGTAAACTCTACATATCCCGTCTTGGTTTATTTCATGTTAGCTCAACGAGTGTGCACTCAACACTTCCCTAACTTGTATCCGAGCAGAACATGAAACATCATTGGTATCTAGTAAATAATAATTACCTAAATGGCCGTCGATGACACAAAAATCACCAACAAATATAAGCAGATTGAGTAAGTCATCGCAAACACCTACTTAATCATCCAATTACTGACAGAATTACAAAAATACTAGTATCTCAAAAGGAAAAATCTAGTGCAATAGCGAGTAAATCAATGTTACTTGTGTAGTTAGACATCCCACTAAACTTTCACCCTTCAAAATGTTGCTCCTTATTGTCCACACGGCTAAGTTTCATCGTTTGGCCTTACATAGCTAAGTTTCATCGTTTGAAACATCTAACAGTTGAATTAAGAATGCAAGTCAAGGTTAAATAGTTTTCTAAAATTTCTAAAAGTAAATTTAAGCAAATACATATCATAAAGTAAAATGTACAAACATATACAACACATAAAATCATAATCTGTTTTCAATTTCACACTCAATTCAAACTCTTTTACCGATTAGGCCTAGTTGGCGCGCAAAGGCCCACTTTGGTGCGCTATTTTCATATTTTGTGCACATAATCATTAATAGTCATAATTTCCTTACCTATACCCACTTACCTATATACTCTCCCTCTTTCACTATCATCTCATTCACTTGTTCCATAAAAAAAATAATTGCCAAGTTTTAACCATGCGAAATATCCCAAAAAAATCCGCTTGTTCCATAAAAGTATTTTCGAAAATTGATTTGTCGCTTTCATGTTTTGGTGCGTTATTTTTGGCGTGGGGTCTTCTCTAACAAGACATAACGAAAATTTTCCTCTTGAATAACTCATATTTAATTACAAATGTGGAAGACTAACTCGCTATATTTCTTAATTTATAGAAAAAATGTTCCAAATAGACAAGAAAATCTCAATGAAATCTCAAATGGATAAGGAAACGTATCTAAATATTTGAAAGTAATCCGGAAATCTTTTTTTTTGGCATTTAGTAAATACGATGCGCTATACAGATTTTTTGCGCATCAAATATGACGTGGCATCATCTCATTGGTTTATAAATTAAATATGGTGCTCAAAAGCTATTTGGTATATCATATTTATATTATGGTGCGCTATATACATTTTTTGCGCTCCAAATCTTACGTGTAGGGATGACAAAAGCACCCGAAACTGACTTGGAAAATCGAAACCCGAACCGGTTGGGTCGAGTTCGGGGGCGGGTTGACGGGTTCGGATGCAGGTTCGGGTATTAATAAAGCAATTTAGCCGGGTACGGGTTCTAGTAATACCCGCCCCGATTACCCGTACCCGTACCCATATCCGTTTACCCGAATTCCTACCCGCTTTATTTTTATTATAATTAATTAAAGTATATATATTATTACATATAAGTTCTTCCATTTTATTTTCTATATAACTATTTCTATTATTTAACACTTTTGAATGTTGTACATTAATTATTCGAAAGTGCTAAATCGTGGATACGGTATTTGTTTTCTTTAACTTTAAAAAAATTTAAATATGAGGGTGTTTTGCTTTATTTTTTCGATGAATTTTAGTGTGACTAAATCTTGATACCCGTTATTTTTTAATAAAATATTCAATTGGGTATACCCGATACCCGCGGGGAAACCCGAAAACCGATGGATAATATTAACCGGGTACCCAACGGGTAATGGGGCGGGTACGGGTATGGATATTATAAACGGGTACGGGTACACTAAAACCCGCCCCGAACCCGACCCGTTGCCATCCCTACTTACGTGGCATCATCTCATTGGTTTAGAAATTAAATATGGTGCTCAAAAGCTACTTGGTATATCATATTTATATTATGGTGCCCTATATACATATTTAGCGCACCAAATCTTACGTGGCATCATCTCATTGGTTTAGAAATTAAATATGGTGCTCCAACACAATTTATTTTTAATTTGGTGCGCTAGTGTGTACTTTGGTGCGCAAAATGTGTTGACTGCGCACCAAAATGGTCAAAATCTCAAATACGGTTTGAATACATCCTTTTACGTAAACACCCTCTAAAATACGTCCATTTATTTAATTTCCTCTTTGGATAAAGTGAATTATATAATAAAGTTGTTATTTTTTTCTTCTTATTTTATATTTTGAATCATATCCAAGTAAATGAATTGAAATAAAATTTGTAAATATCATAATCGCGATTTATGAATCATGATCATATTAGCGAATCATTAAAAGAATCATTAGTGTCTTATTTTGAATCACATATGTATTAATGAATCAACAATAAACTAGTGTATTAATGGTGCTAGAATCAAATCGAATTCAAACTTCAATTCAAAAA
>BQNB010089841.1:1215-27303 GCA_026074375.1 Tanacetum coccineum
TTTAAAAATTTCGTATTTTTTAAAATCTTAGTTTTTAAAAAGTACAAAAGTTTTTAAAAAAAAGTTTTTAAACTTTTTTAAAAAGTTTTGTAAAAAAAATTAAAAAACAAACAAAAACTAAAAAAAAATATTTTTTTTCTAAAACAAAGGTTCACGATACATCCATGTGCCAGCAAAAAGACAACAATACCCTCCTTTTAGACCCTCGTTAATACTTAACGGAAAAAAAATTGCACCGTTAGTCCTCAGAGATGTACCGTGCCTCAAAAATTATTTGCACCGTTAGTCCAAGGGATGTATCGTGTCCCAAAACATTGACGGGGGTATGTGTTTTGGACAATTATTTAACGACGGATGTGAGACAGTTTTTTGACAAACCACATGGATGATTTTTGCACTTCTCTCTTAGTTATATATTATAATAAAGTTGGTTCGGTTCGGTTTTTACGGTTCAGTTTTAAAATTATAATTAACTATGTAAATAAAATCGAATAAAGATGTGATTTTGGATTGAAAACATTTAATTTTTTCAAACTACAATAATGAAGCAAAAAATAAAATAAGGACTAAAGTTGTAAAGATTATAAAAAATTAGGGTTCAAAATTACTAATAAATAATCACCGCCAGTCCGGCAACAGCGTGGATAGTAAGCACCATGCCGGAATTTTTATTATAAATAATTTGAAATCCAAAAATTAAAAGGATTTTCAAATTGAGAAATAATAAAGAGACATGGCTCGCGTACCATGTCGTAATTTCCAGCGTGGATTGTAAGCCTTTCATAAAACCTTAATACTTTTATTTGTTCATACGGTTAGGGTTTTAGTTTCTATCTGCACATTGTTAAATTTGCCATTTTTAGTCACCTAAGATTTTTGACTTGTCCCTGGAAGCAGTCTCCGTACCCTCGGGTTTTTGTTAAAGTAGGAGGAATGAATGATATGATTGTCACCATATAATTTAGTGAAGTTCTAAACTCTTTAGCATTGGGGTGTTTGTATCGGCTTATTTTGAGCTTATGTTTCATAAGCTCACTTTTTGTGGCTTTTTTTGAAAGTTTTCGGCTTATGTAAGTTTTATTATGTCATTGTAAACTTATATAAGCCGAAAAGTTTCAAAATAAGCCACAAAAGTGAGCTTATGAAACATAAGCCCAAAACCAAATAAGCCATACGCCCGCTATATAACCCAAAACAAACACCCCCCTATAATGCTGGTCTTTAACCTTTTTAACACTTAAAGTTTAAATAGTAGCTTGATTGTCATAAGCTCGGAAGAGTTTTGTTTTGCGGGTTATTGTGTATTGGTCATGAGCGTTTAGATATTTGTTGTATTCTGGTTTAAGAAGATGGACATCTCACAGCCGTTTTTTTTTATCAATTTTTCTTCATTGTTCATATTTAATGGATTAGAGGATAATTAATCTAGTTCCGCTATTGTTCTCTCTTTATCTGCATAAAATTGAACAATACAGAAAGAAATATGACAGTTGGTTGAAGGGAATGTATAACGATCATAGGCCATACGCGCATATAGCTGAAGTCAATATAAAGCCAACTGGAATTAGGAAGAAGAGTAAAAGAGCATGTGCTTGTAACTTTAGTCTTCACATGTTGACAGTTTGTCGTCTAAGCTGTTTGTTTGGCATATTCTAATGTTTCAATACAAAAAAACTATAAACAAGACTAGGCCTTTGCTATTTCTGGAACTCTGGATTTACATCTTGATAAATTGAATTTGAAACGCTTGGTTTTTTGTTTGCAGTTGTCAGTATGGTGAACGTTGCAAGTTTCTTCATGGAAATCCACAACCAAAACCAAATCCTTTTGGATTTGGTTCACAAAGTGCTACCCAAAATCCGCGTAGTAATACTCAATCGCAACAACCAAATCCTTTTGGGTTTGGTGCTCAGAACAATAATCAAAGCGGATCAAAGCCCAATCAATTCAAGGTTCGTTATGCATTTAACTTGTACAGTTTATTTGGTTTTACATTTTTTTTATTCTTGTTGGTGACTTTTTAATCTGTTTTGTTGATTAGCCTGGTGATAATAAGTGGAGCCGATTTTCCCAAACAAATAGTGGTAATTCTTCTGCCCCGCAAAAACAGGATAATCAGCAGTCAGCAGCTAACCACACGTAAGATTCTAGCAAAGAGTTTCAATAGTTTTTTGCTTTTCTCGTTTGTCTGTTGTGGAAACTGAGTGTGGTTTTTTGTGTTATGAAGGTGCACAGATCCTCAGTCTTGCAAGCGCCAAATAAGTGAAGATTTTGAGCATGAGAAACCGCTGTGGAAACTTACATGTTATGGGCATATTAAATAGTACGTTCTTCTTCTTCCATAATCTGTATACTTCATGAGTAAAGCGTAATCTTGTGTTTTTGTGCAATATATGTTTTAGTATATAATTTGTGTGTCCTTCATGATCTGATGCGTGAGATTCATCCCGCATTGGTGTATGGCTCAAATTAGTAAGCCCGTTTATAAGATCTTTGCATTAGGGTACTAGCAACTGTCCACTGTGGCTATAGATTATTGGAGTTCAAAGGTGTGATTTTTTATACTTACCCCACTCAGGTTTATGCATCTTTGATAATGATGGATGATTATGAGATTTTATTTGTGTGTGCCTGTGTGCTGTGTGGGTATCATGATATGGGGGTGTTTGAACTTGAGATTGAACTATCTAATTACTGCAATCTGAAATCACAATACTCAATTTTTCATGTTTGTATTTAGCCTACTGCAACAAATCTAATATTGTAAGTTTGTAACGACAAAACAAAGTTGCATATTCAAAAGCTTCTCTCCCTTAAAAAAAGCCTTTTTATTAACACATCCAAACATTGTTTTCTACAAAATGTTTTGTTAAGTAATTTATTGATTCTAATTATTCAATATCCCGTATTAAATAGTACGTTCTTCTTCTTCCATAATCTGTATACTTCATGAGTAAAGCGTAATCTTGTGTTTTTGTGCAATATATGTTTTAGTATATAATTTGTGTGTCCTTCATGATCTGATGCGTGAGATTCGTCCCGTATTGGTGTATGGCTCAAATTAGTAAGCCCATCTATAAGATCTTTGCATTAGGGTACTAGCAACTGTCCACTGTGGCTATAAATTATTGGAGTTCAAACGTGTGATTTTTTATACTTACCCCACTCAGGTTTATGCATCTTTGATAATGATGGATGATTATGAGATTTTATTTGTGTGTGCCTGTGTGCTGTGTGGGTATCATGATATGGGGGTGTTTGAACTTGAGATTTTGAACTGATCTAATTACTGCAATCTGAAATCACAATAATCAATTTTTTATGTTTGTATTTGGCCTACTGCAACAAATCTAATATTGTAAGTTTGTAACGACAAAACAAAGTTGCACATTCAGAAGCGTCTCTCCCTTAAAAAAATCCTTTTATTAACACATCCAAACATTGTTTTCTTCAAGGTGTTTTGTTAAAGTTAATTATCTGATTCTAATTATTCAATATCCCGCCATCCAAACACCCCCTAAGTGGAAGAGTTTGTGATATCTATCTAACATTGGTTTTCGTTATGAATTATGAGTTCTCTTTTTCAGTATGACCATAATATTCAATGGTTTTAATTGATGTGGAGGTTCTTGCGCTGGTCGTGTATTTTGGTCTTAGAGAATGACGGCATAAGTTATATTAGAAACATCGCTACTTCATGCAATATATAGATGCTATAAGAAATCTATGTCTTTTATTCGATTCTTATATGGTTTTAGGATATTAAAGTTGCTTTCAATCAAAACATTTCTCAAGATGAAACTTGAAAGCCCTGGTAACCTTGAAACTTTTGTTTTTCTTAGTGGCCCTTGTGACATTATTGGAGATCTTAGCTTTGAAGAATTGCGAGCTTCTGCCTATGATGACGCTAAACGTGGGACGGGCATTCAGTCAATTGTAAGTTAGTTAAGAACCACCATCATTGTTTCTATGTATGTCTTTTTTTTCTCTTAAGATTATCATGAGACAGTTTTCTTTTCATTTGTAAGTCAGGCTGTGTCAGTCACAGGTTGGTAACACGGTCATGGTTAAAAATGTTCTAAATAGCAAGGTCGAAAAGGCCCTGGCTAGACCAAATTATACACTTTTTTTTCCATATGCGTTAAGGGTAATAAAAAGACGATATCACTACTAAATCCACCCATTTACAAGTAAATGGATAGAAAATAGACTTTGACCCACTTTCGACTCCTTTGACCCACTTTCGACTCCTTTGACCCATTTTCCTTTTAGTCTTTTAATATATCTTCTTATTCACATGTCTGGCAATTAATGGAGCTCACGTTTATACAGGTCGACAAAGAGAGGACTTTACTTAGTTCCAAGTTAATTGAATTTGAAAATTTACTTCGGAATCCTTATACACCTCGACAAAGTTCAACTTTTGCTACCCAAAATACCTTTCCTGGAACTAGTGCAAATGTATTCCCTCAAACGGTTCAGAATAACGCCCCTCCTTCGGTTTCAAGTTTCAGCCAATTGGGTACAAACTTCAATTCAGGTTTCCAAATGAGGTAAAGATTTCTTTTTTTAATCTTTTTATTGGGCATCAGTCTTTTTCTTTTGCCCCGGACCCTTATTTATAGACATTTTGTTTTTTATTTGAAATTTCCAGACCGGCTACTCCCAACAATGCTTTTAGTCAGTTCCAAGCTCCTACCAATGCTTTTGCTCAAGTAAATCAGTTCCAAGCGCCTAATCAGTTATCCAATGCGGCTGTTCCAAATAATGCTTTTGCTCAAGTTAATCAGTTCCAAGCTCCCACTCAGATAACAAATCCGGCTGCCTTTGCATTTGGAACTCCAGGTGTGATTTTACTGCTTCTAGTTTTTGCTTTTGTAAAATTCGAATTTTTAACTTTACACTTTTTACTTATCGCATGGTCAATTGCAGGTCTAATGAGCACTCAACCTTCTGCACAGCCGTCTGTTAGTTCCTTTCCTGCCACCACAACGACCTTTAGCAATGCTTTTTCTACTGCTGCTTCAACTTCACCGTTTAATGTAGCTCCTGCACCAGTTAGCATTATGCAAATGCCGTAAGTCTACCTTACACAAGTTAATATGTAGAGTTTCATGACATACAACATTAAACACCTTACGAAAAACATAACAAGGGATTTTCTTATTTTATTAACAGCTAAAAAAGAGAATCAACTAGTTACCTTTGCCTATTGTATCTATAGTATAAGCCCTTGTGGTAAGACAGGTGGGTTAAGCACCATGTCAAAATGAACAAAAACCAAAATCTATATCTTTTTTGGTGTAATATATTTTGCGTTTGGTTGTTTCTTATGTTCTTCTGTTTTGTAGGCAAAATACAAATTCAAATAGCAATGCAGATAACAGTATATGGTTCAAAGACGATTGGGAACGAGGAGAGGTAACTAATTGAAGTGTTCATCATTCTTTTTTTTGCTAATAGAGCGATTTACAAACTAGAATCGTCTTCTGTTTTGTTTGCAGATTCCTGAAGAAGCACCTCCAGCAGAAGTCATTTATTAGGCTAAGACGCAAGGTCTCTACTAGAGCAGAAATGAAAGTTTCAACGTTTTTCGTGTACAGGGATCTATAGAGCATGAAGATCCTTTTTTTTTACATGTTGTCGATTAGAACTTTTGACCCAGGTTTGGCTTCTCATACAAGTACAAGAAGAATTCATCATGTGTAATCTGCTGTCTCTCAGAAAAGAAAAAAGCAGGTTTCCGTTAAAGGTTTTTGTCGTCTTCTAGCTCATTAAGTAGAAATCTGGGTTCATGTGAGGCTGAATCAATATGTTGTGGTTCAGAGATGGTGGTTGTAGTTTCTACTGTTGGAGGAAGTAGAAGCGAAAGCAACTTGCAGTTGGTGGCATCAGGATCGTCTTGTGGAGTACAATGTTGTAGGGGGTAATCTTAGCTCATTCTTTTTGTTGTAGTTAGAACACCAAATGAATCTGTTCTAAGGTTTCCTTGTATTTTTAAGCATGGACTCATGGATCACATAATATCGTAAGAATGCCTCACATGTGCCATGAACCAATATATAGAATCTGCTATTACTTGCCATGCTTAGATCATGTAATTGGTAATATGATTTCGAAGACTCGATGTTCATTACATTCAACATTTCAAGCCAACATAGTCCGGCAACAGGCTTTGTTTTGATTGATGTGTAACAGCATCTTTAACGCAAGTTGATGAATGGCTTTTTCTTCTCAGAACAATCACTTCGTAGTTAATTGTCATTAGAGCAGCAACTTCTTTTTTCATGAATAGCTTGATGATCCTAGTATTATCGGGTTATGAGGCGAGTTTGGGTTCTTAACGTGAATTTCTAACAGGTTTGGAGTGGGGAGCGGGATATCTCTACCATGCCCGAGACGAGTTTTGGGGTCTTAACGTGAATTTCTAACAGGTTTGGGGTGGGGAGCCGATATCTCTGCCTACCCGAGAACGTATATCATATAACTATATCTATACACGTATGATATCATGTTAGTACATAACGAATAAAAACGTGATTCACGCCCCATCAGAGCATTATGGATGAAAATCGAGAAGGGTTTTATAGCGAGTTCTGATTATCAGATTGACGGATGACCACCTCACCCAAACATACCATGTTTTTATGCGGAAACACATGTCGTGTCATACTCATTCATGCTAAGCGAGTCAAATGCATGACGGCACGCCACTCCACTCCACTCCACATAGCACATCCTCTCAATAAACATTCGGCTGTGGTCCAAACACATCATAAAAAGAGAAAATTACCAAAACAACCAAATTCAAATCACATTTTCTTGCTCCAACCCTGACAAAATCAATTTCCCAAATCAACCATGTTGATCGCGCAACATGGTGAGTTGAGAACTCGAAGAACACGTGTCGCACTCCCATTCAAAAGTACGAAAATTAAAAAAAAAAAGTTGATCGCGCAGGTTTTCAAGTTGAGAACTTTTTTTTGTCTTTTTCCGAGTTGATCGCGCATGATTTTCAGTTGAGGATTTTTTTTTCATTTTTTTAAAATTTTAAAATTTAGGGTTTGGTTTTTATTAGGGTTTAGGAAAGTTTTGCAAAATAACGATATCGGCAATCTTTGAGAACATTTTACGCTATTGATACATTATTTGAGATTTTTTATGTTGGTCGGTAGTGTTGTCTTTGATGAGGTCTACAAAGTGAACCAAAACTTGTTACGAAAATAATTTAATATGCATAAGATATGATGTTGCAAAGTATGTTAGTTGGGGTTATTTAATGTTTTTTTATCAGTTCAATTGTATAACACGATAACTAAAATTTTTAAAAATCAACGATATTCATTAATAGCATTACAACACGAGATTACATGGCCAACCTTATTTAGAGGATTTAATAATAAACTTTAGAAAATCACGTAGTACATATGATGGTTAGCAAACTGGTGTTAAGCTGTAATCCTTATTTACTGTCTTGTAGTTCGTCATCATTTGTCTTTCCTCTTCAATACTCGTCGCAACTCATCTCTAAACACTTTTCAAGTTTTTCACTCTCTACATGTCCGCCACCTGTCATGCATCCTATTAGGAAGCGTACTGTACCATAGTATAATTAGAGGGTGATCGTGCAAATTACCTCAGATTGTTAAATTTCCACCATACCGATCCGTAAACCTATCAAGCAAAACGATTGCATCAAGGATAAAATTTGTTCCTCCAAAATAGCTTTCTTCATTCAAGTGCTTTCTTGTAGTTTCTTATAGGACATTTGACCTTATCGTTTTCAGGGTTATAGCCATGGTAATTTTATGAGATAGATAAATTTAAAAATCGAAATGGACTGAAATAAATTAGTTTGAGTATGAAGTGTTCCCCAAGTTTTGTCTTTTAGATATAGCTATAATTGAATGATATTTGAGTGAATTTTAATCAAATGTCAGAAAAAAGTTAATGACTTGTCAGATATTGTAATATAATCGCAGTGGGATATTTTTAGTGATAAAAAATAATGTCGTTGAGTTGTCTTATCAATTGCAATACAATAATATATTTGCAGTGAACTGTCATTCAAGATATTTGAAGTTCTTTTTTAGCATTGTAAGCATAATTTACACTTTAAACTTCTTAGTATTGTTGTCTTTGATGAGCTATTCAAATAAATCATACAAACTAGAGTCTTGATTCATATGATCCATTGAATACAATACATAGTGGAAAAAAACCACACCTGATCTAGTACATTGGCAACCTTATTATTCTGACTTAAAACAAACAACAACACAAATGATTGGCTAGGTGTTGTTAAACAACATGATTCGACAATCTATATTGTTCTGTAATTGTTAATGAAGATTTGCTTTTCAGCAATGATACTCAACAATTCTTGTCTTGCTCTGATTAAGTTGTTTGTTGTATGTATATCCGCTTCATGGGTCATTAGTAGAGCATGTAATCCGTAGCTATTAAGGCTCATTGTAGGCATATTCTGCAACATTGTTATTTGTATCTCACGGATACACATTTGTTCAGAATAACGAGTATTCGCTAGTGTGGCCTCGGCTTCAAGCTCCCTTTGCAGGTTGGAAACAATTGTTTACGTGCATCATTTGCAGAATCAGCCATAGACTTTGTTAGTAGTAAGAAAAAGTGTGTGTGTGTGTGTGATTTGATTGTATTGTATATGCAAAGCTAGTTGATATAGAGGAAATAGTTTGGCTAGTATCTATCAATAGCTTGATATGAATGGATGTACTGTCAGATGTTGTCATAGATATCGTACATTTAAAAGAGATCATAGACAATTTAATGGACTAGTCTTTATCAACTGTAATACTTAATTATTGAATACATAGAAAAAAATAGAAACATAGTGTCTACATTGAAAAGACATTGGTAATAGATATTGAGTTACATAAACATTAGTACATATGTTTATTTAAATCTTGATGTTGAACTGCTTTGGTTGCCTCAATTTTTTTTCGTTTCTGCATTTGATGTAGATAGCTGAGTGATTGAAATGATTTATCCGAAGAGCCTTTGTTTGATTTCAGCACCGTGCTAAGATCTATCTTTGGACATGATAACTTGGTTTCCTCGTCTTTGAAGTGTTCTTGTTCCGCCCATTCAACCATTTGATTGAAAGTGTAATCATTTTGTGTTACCTCCCTTTTATTGTCTTCACTGTCACTTGTGTAGTTGGTTATGACATGGTTCATCATTTCTGCCAAGCTAGCATTTGGGAAAATAAATTTGGCAATAAAAAATTGACACCTAGGTGGTCAATGTAAATTTCCAATTTGTAATGCGCTGAAGATATATCAAACATGACATGCATATCATAGTTGTTTCTAAGTTTGACGGTTATTGAAAATCCATTGTGTGGTATTTTATAATAAAGAGCATGGATGTTAGTACCCAAAATATTAGACAAATATTGTTTCAGCTCTTCTAGTTTCATTCTTGGAATGTTGATGTTCATTGTTCCACCGTTGATGTACGTTGTGTCTTTTGTGTTATCGAGGACCAACTGACCATTATTGTGAACCACAAAATTGAAATTGTTTTGCGTATATGGTGTGGTAGGTATTGTTTTATTAATAAATCCTAGATCACCAAGAAGTTCATAGTAATCGAACTTTTTGTTTTTTTGTTTTTGCATTTGATGTAGATAAGTGAGTGATTCTTCTAGTTTTTTTAGTGGCTTCTGAAATGATACCTGCAAATGCTTCCTCCAATGACCCATCGTTTGGATCAGTACCGTGCTTAGATCTATCTGATGATGAGAAACGAAAAGCTAGATCTTACCAGCAACTTTTGCAATGTCGTACATAACATTTGTATCATAATCATTCTTAATTTGTTTCAAACCTGACCATGTGTTGTTTGGTGGCAACGTGTAATACACAGTAGTGAACCTTCTTGATATTTTTCTTGTAAAATGGCTAATCATTTCTGCAAAATCTGTTGGTAGAACGTTTATATTGAGTATTGAACCATTTTGATAGGTTAGCGGGTTAAGTTTAAAATCGCCGTTGTGAAGTACCTGGAACTCGAAAGTAGTATTGTTAGACATCGAAATTTTGTGAAAGAAACTAATTTGAATTGAAATTTGATTTGTCAATCTTTTTGGTTGTATACATGTATATATATACTATTTTTTAGTGTAAAGTTGATACGTCATGTTGTTGTCAGAAATGATATGTCTTTTCGTTGTCTGAATAAAGCATTTTATTGAGTTGTCACTTCAATGTTTATTGTTACAGCCTACTTCAAGGAAATTTGATGAAAAAGGTAAATTAGAATACAACAACACAATCATAATTTATAGTAAAACTAGTCAAATAACTTTTTTGAACAAGAAGGTTTTCCTTGTTTTTCCTTTTTGTTTTCTTCATCTTTGTGATGGTCGGCCACGACAAGTGGGGATATCTCCACCCGTGAAACATACACGTGTAGTCGGTTTTGATGAGATTGAGCATACGTGAGTAACATGTTGAGGTCTTGTAAAGCATCAGCCAATGGTACAAGACCTGAATCCAAACTACAATTTGGTTTTCTTAAATAAAGAAAAGTTGGGGAGTTTTCATCGTAACCCAAAGAGTAATTTAAAATTCTTTTCACTTGATTTGTTGAAAATCTTTCCAACTCTACAGGATCTACAGTAGCAACCAGCCCACCAACGAACCTTCTTCTAGGGGGACTAGTGAACCTTCCATAATGGTGTAGTAGAACTTTGCAAGTCATTGTTTGAACTCTATAATGAGTTTTGTTTAATGAATGTAATGTTGTTGTGAAAGTTGAACCATAAGAATGTAGTTTATATAGTGTGAGTGGTACCGCGTGTTTATTGTTTCTTTTTATTATATTTTTGCAACCTTGAAATGAAATACATGACAACATTCGTACTATATCTTAAATAACTAACAAAATAAAAACAAGAAAACTTTAAAAACATACAAATTGTTACAAACCAAATGAGTTAAACCAACTATTTAAAGCATGATTGTCTAGATCATCTAGATGCTGAGATGCTTGGTTTTGAGATTCGTATTGATCATACATTTGTGCTGACTATGTGTGCTTTCCATCATATGGTTGAGATGTGTTATTGTCATATTGATCATATAGTTGTGATGGGTATGTGTTTTGGACCCATCGTGGGTGTGATGAGTAATGGAAAGTGTTGTCATATTGTTGGTGTGGGTGGTGGAATGATGGTTGTTCATATTTTGGGATTTGTTGTTCATGTTGTGTTCGTATGTTTATAGGTGGGTCAAAGATAAAAGGTTTTTTGCAATTATCAAGTAGTGTCCATGCTTGTTTGCATCCGTACAATGTATAACTCTAGGCTCCTCACCTTGTGATTTTATTCAGTTTGTATTTTTTGGACGACCGGGTTGTGGGTTGTCCATCCTAGGAGGTATAACTTTCCGAATATGTTGTGGAAATTCCCATTCTTGAACATTCCCAATAAAATGGATTGGTTCAGCGTAAGTGCCTTGATATTTTGGTTTTTTAAACCAATCTGAAACAAACTGGAGACAATCAGTCAAACCCAAATACTTTGTAACAGCTATAACGTGACCACATGGTAACCCGGAAAGCTGCCATTTACGACATTGACATGTGCCTGTATGAAAGTCGACTTGACGATTATATCGCCCGTCATAAACTTGGTATTGATGTTCTTAACACCTACAACAAACCCATTTTGCGTTTTCATCATTTTTTTTTTTTTTTTCTCACTTTGTTTGTCATCCACAATGAGGTAATTTCATTACGTCATATTTTCTACATTTTTTTTTATACATAAAATAAATGAATATATGTAGCTAATTTTTCGAGGCAAAAATGATGCATGATATGTGTTTAAAAAGGTTAACATACCTGCGAGTTTGCGACGGTCTATAGTACCAGTCTGCCACCAGTACTCGATATGTCTCTGCGGAACTTTATCACATGCGTAGCTTCCTATACACGACATGTACAAGCATTAACAGACTCCACACTATTTCGGTGTCAATAGTTATAACGCACTAGTCGGATGCGCTCTTGACCATCTATGGGGACCAACTTGACAAAGTTTATCGTATGCATCGGGCTGAATATCTTGTAGATGGCTCATGCTGCTTGAAAATCTTCTGTTGTGTAAGCCTGCTTATTTTCCCAAAAATGAGCCTTTTTATCTCCTTTCAAAGATAGGTTCATCAATAAATGACGACAACATACATCATGATATGCTAAAGGGAATTCATTTTGTACTGTTAAAGCTATAGCAGCATGCCTGTCAGATATGAATAGCAAACTGGGGTTATCACCTATACATTCTTTAAGTACAGACATCCACCATGACCAACATGGACCTGTTTCCCCTTTGCATATACCAAAAGCAATTGGCACATTTTGGTTGTATCCATCCGTGCATACAACCATCAGATTTGTTTTTTTTTTCCCCTTGTATTGTCATTTAAAAGTGCCGCATCTATTATAACCAATGGTCGTATATAATTTACGAACGTACGAATCTGAAATTAAAAAAACGTTATAAATATTTTATAGTAAAACCCTACTATTATTTAATAAATAAAAAAGATGATCGTGACTTACCGTACGCACCAAAGGAATGAAATAACATCTCGGAAAACTCCTTTTTCGTTGTTTTTATACGGGTTCCCGTCCCTTCGTTTTTCTTTTAGTTATAACAATAATACGGAAGCTTCTCAAAAGATTCATACGGTGACCCCTTATCTGTTGCAATACATAATCCTTCCCTCTCCATGCTTGTTGGAAGATATATTTTATTTTCATAATCTGACATTTATATCTTGTTGTATATCTTTACCTTTTAAAACACGCTTAGTATCTTGTAACTTTGAAGTAAGGATGTGGGCAATTACCTTTTTGTTTGCATTTCGATGGTTAGGATATGTTTGGGTTTTTGGACATGTGTGAACATCATTAAAAAATGTAATGCTAAACTTTTCAGTTTTCCCCCAACGTGTAGCACGAATCTTCCACGCACATTCATTAAAATGAAGTCATTTCAATGCATACCTTTCTGGGGTTGACCTATCATTCAAAAATTGGTAAACCTCGTCTAAAGCTTTCAATCTAATGGCCAAGTCTAAAGCTTCCTTATTTTCAAAAATTTGACCAACCTTAACATCTGTTTCTTTTTTATAATGTTTTGAAATCATAGGTTTGGACTTGTAAAGTGGTGTTTCTGGAATGTCTGGTTTAAAAGACGACACGTATTTCTGCCATTTCTGGTAATTGGGTAGTGGTTGTTCATCCACACAAGTTTTCGAACGCAAAAGAGCATTCTTGTTTTTCCAAAAGGGACTCATTTAGATGATTTGATTCGTTATTATGGAACTCACTAGTTCCAAAATTCAAATCCAGACCATTGTTGTTGAAAGACGTATTTGTAATATTATTAGATGGTCCGATGTTTTCCAAAGTTGTTGGTTCAAAGAAATTATAAAACAAACCTGTGGTTTCTGAGGGTTCTCCAAAAAATCCTTTGTTAGTATCGTATATGTTTTATGTTGAGAATCATACAAAATGTGGCTACTTCATCTTTAGATTACAAGCGCCATTTCAACAATAAATTAGTACCTCATGTAGTCGGTGATACTCAAAATTATCGTCTATTGACGAACAGATTAGCAGGATATATTTAATTGGATAATTTCTAGTAAGAGAAAACACCTTTAAGTGTGTGTATTATCAAATGAACAACCAACCCCTTCCCATGGCTGGAAAGGGGTATTTATACAAGTGTTTTGGTGCCCCTAAATGGGCCATGGAGTGGGCTAACAAGTGGGTAAAGACCTGGCCCAACACCATAAGTCGTACGATAACTAAACGATTAAAACTAAAACTACGAGCTAACATATGCTAGATATAACACGGGGTGACCGAGTCTTTTACATGGATTTTCATAATCCTAACACATTATATCTTGTTGTATATCTTTCCCTTTTAAATCACGCTTAGTATCTTGTAACTTTAGAGTGAGAATGTGAGCAATTACCTTTTTGTTTGCATTTCGATGGTTAGAATATGTTTGGGTTTTTGGACATCTGTGAACATCATTAAAAAATGTAATGCTAAACTTTTTAGTTTTCCCCTAACGTGTAGCGCGAATCTTCCACGCACATTTATTAAAATGAAAGCATTTCAATGTATACCTTTCTAGGGCTGACCTATCATTCAAAAATTGGTAACCCTCGTCTAAAGCTTTCAATCTAATAGCCAAGTCTAAAGCTTCCTTATTGTCAAAAAATTTGACCAACCTTAACGTCTGTTTCTTTTTTATAATGTTTTGAAATCATAGGTTTTGACTTGTAAAATGGTGTTTCTGGAATGTCTGGTTTAAAAGACATGTATTTCTGCCATTTCTGGTAATTGGGTAGTGGGTTGTCATCCACAACATCATCAAATTCATTTTTTTCATCTTCATATTCGTGGTAGTCTCCGAACGCAAAAGGGCATTCGTGTTTTTCGAAAAGGGACTCATTTTGATGATTTGATTCGTTATTATGGAAATCACTAGTTCCAAAATTCAAATCCAGACCATTGTTGTCGAAAGACGTATTTGTAATATTATTAGATGGTCCGATGTTTTCCAAAGTTGTTGGTTCAAAGAAATTATAAAACATGTTTTCTTGATGGTTCTCCAAAAACCTTGTAGTATCGTATAATGTTTTATGTTGAGAAACATACAAATGTGCTACTTCATCTTTAGAATTACAAGCACATCAACAAAAAATTGTACCTCAAGGTCGTCGGTGATATCAAAATTATCGTCTATTGACGACAGCTTAGCAGATAAATTTAATGGATAATTTGCTTCCAAATTGAACTTCTTCATCACCATTTCGTGTAACATTGTGTACGTCAAATCTTCATGCAAAATGGAACCTCGATTCATTCCGTTATAATGAACCAAACATTTAAACTTTCTAATATTTGATCCCATATTTTTGATAGATTTCAAATTGAAGTTTTTTATCAGTATGAGTAACTGTGATTATAAATAAATATATATATATATATATATAGTAAAGTCATTGGACTAGTAAAATCAATGTTTGTATATATTCATTGATTAGACAAGTCAATGAAATTTGTATCATCACTTAGCATTTGTAGCGATTTATGACATGATTTGACATTTGACTTGACATTTCAATGACTGAATAGAAACATTGACTAGACAAGTCAATGAAATTTATATCATCACTTAGCATTTGTAGCGATTTATGACATGATTTGACATTTGTCATGTACTTGTTGGACTAGTAAGTGATTTGTCAAATCTGTTAGTGATTTGTCATATCTGTCAGTGAATTGTCAAAATCATGTCATAAATCACGTAAAATACTAAGTGATAAAATCAACTTTAAATGATTTGTCAAATCTGTCAGTGATTTGTCATATCTGTCAGTGAATTGTCAAAATCATGTCATAAATCACGTAAAATACAAAGTGATAAAATCAACTTTAAATGATTTGTCAAATCTGTTTTTGTAAAATAAATAGCATACTTTCAAAGTATTTGCAAACAACACGTTAGGTTTGATATTCGTTTATAAATCACAATAGATAACACATTCATTAAAATAAATTAAAACACAATACATAACACATTCATTAAAATAAAATTACAAATTACAATAAGGAGTTACTACACAATACTGAATTTTAAAAAAAACATAACGTTGTAAATTACAACATTAGATAACCAAACTAGTGCAATTTTAACATTAATATATTAGTTGGTTATTTGGTTCAGTAAGAAGAATTAGTGACTCTTTGAATGAACCAATGAAAAATAAATCACGGTTTACTTCAACACCGATGTTTTGAAAATACTCAATGGTTGGATGGAAGACTTGTAGTGATCGATACCATTGCCGAACAACCGTAGATTCCAAGATTGGTTGGTTATCCTTACTGAATCCAAGTAATTTGAGATAATGACCTCATGGGTGTGGAATGGTGAATAGCATACTACATGATGAAAGAAAACCACCTTCGACTTCTAACGCCCATGCATAAATAAAACGAAAATTCCCGAAATCAAAGCTTCCAGAAATAATAACAGAGTCTCCTAGTTGAGAAATATAGTACAGAGGTAAAAACTCCCCAACTCGTACCTGTTCAGGCATGCCTTGTACATGAAATTGGTGAGTAACCAAATCAAATGAAACTATCAAGTAAATTTTGTTAAAAATACCATCATCGTTATAAAACCTTTCTAAGCCAATCCAGAATATTTTACCATCTATTACTGCTTGACCTGCCCGTTTTATTCTTATTGATTCACTTGACAAACAGTCATAATCAAGATTATACCAAGTTCTAGAGCTTAATGTAGACACTGACACATACCATGGACCGTCAGTGTATAACGGGTAATTTATCTTCAAAATGGTTGGCTCTAGAGTGACAGGACAAATACCAAAACCAAATATCATTTTTGGTGAATCAGGTTGATACGTGTAATTAGAAACTGATATTCCAACCGATTTTTTTATTGATGGGTTCCAAAGGAGAAGCATCGAATTTTCGCCAAAGGCAAAACACCATACACCTTCAGATGAAGCAACAAGTGTAAGAGAAAAAATATTTAAATTAGAATCTATATGCCTAAAGGCTAAGTTTTCATCTACATAATACATAAAACCATGATTATCATGCTTATAGCTTAAATTAAAACAACAACTATTGCTCTCACGAACACCGTAGTTATGAATGAATTTGAAATTGTTAATGGAAAACTTCCATTGCTTTGACACAACACGAAATTGAAGTAAAGACTTCACAGGAAGTCTATTCATGATATCCATTTGAATGTCAAATGGTATGTTGTCCGACATATCTTCTTTTTTTAGAAATAAGGTACGGTTTTAGTTTTGTAGTATGGATTCTAAAAACTTTAATTTAAAAAAATTTATAATTAAAAGGTTATTTATAGTTTTAAAAAACCAACAGAATTGTCAGATAATGTCATAAATCGCTACAAAAAATAAGTGATGAAACAATTGTCATTGACTTGTCAAATCAATGTTTTTGTATAGTTATTGAATTGTCAAATCTATAACAGAATTGTCAGATAATGTCATAAATCGCTATAAAAAATAAGTGATGAAACAAATGTCATTGACTTGTCAAATCAATGTTTTTGTGATGCTCATACATTATATATAAGTTATCAATATATTCATATTACAACATTCTCTAAACTATCTAACATAGCAATGGACATCTCTTCAAAAAAATTTAAATGTATTTTACATTTTAATACATTTGAGGAAGGGGTGATTTTTTACGATGATATGACGTACTCAATGCTACTTGAATTCGTTGTGAATAGATTTAATTTAGATCCAAATGTCCGGTTCAATTTATCGTTTAATCTCCCTGCAAATGAAAGAGATATTACAAACGACGATGATGTCGAATTCTTTATTGATTATGCTACTAATTCTATAACTGATGAAATACCACATTTGTACATTCGTCCACCAAAAGTTGAAGCAAGGATAATACCCGGGCCAGTGGGTATTCTTCAAAAGGCGTTGGCGCGAAAAAAGCAGACGTTCAGGCAGGGGGTCATCATAACATATTGACAACCCAGGAGTACGTCAGGAAAGTAAATGAAGATGTGTCTGAAGATGATTATTTTATGCAAGGGCCATGGCTACAAGCGATTGTCTATCTTCATGGTGAAGGGCTTAGTGTATCTAGTTGTCTTGGCGATATGAAAAAAAATTGCATCAAAGGTAAACTTGAATTAGTAGTTGGGGTTGTCAAGAGTTGTACACCAAATTCATTGGGAGACATGACAGTTACACTAAAAGATCCAACAGGTACAATGGGAGGTACGATTCATTACAAAGTCTTCCAAGATGAAAAAAATGGGTACACAAAGTCTATCAAAGTCGGATCTGTTTTGATACTTCGTAATGTTTCTGTCTGGACACCAACACCATCACAACATTATCTTAACATTACAATCAGAAACATTGTTAAGGTATTCGACAAGGACACTGAATTTTAATTTTTTAAATGTTTATTTTTACATATTTTCTTGTATGTTTTTAAATCAAGTTGTATTACAACAATGTTCATCGCTTGTAACGTTTTATTAATTCAATGTCTACTTATTGTTGGTATATCAAAGTAATATAAAATACTATTCCATGCAAAGTGTAAGTCTTTCAACATACAAAATATATCAACTAAACTAATCATAACCACAATACCGAGTATTCTCACACCTACACTTATAGAATAGTTTACCCATTTCATATCTAATGTTCTCCCAATAACTTTCACTCTCACGAGGCACTACTGGCACATGACTAGCACATAACTTAGCTATTAACCAACAAGTTATAACTCCACAGTCTTTGGAGTTAGTTTGTTGAGGGACCGAAAATCCCCAACCCTGGTTGTATGATAATATAAAGTTATGGTATTGTCGTTCATATCCATCGAAATAACCACGCGTTTGCAAAAGCATTAATCACGGGGCGTCAGAGCTTAAATTGAGCTTCCAAGAGTAATCTTGTACTCTGACTTTCCATAGAGTCAAAGACAAAAAAACAGAATGGCTTAGGTTAACTGCACCCATTACCCAGTGATTTCCACCAACATTTATAGGCATATACACCTACAAAGATTAAACAAACGAAAAATGGTAAATGTAAATAACTTATCAAATAATATTCATCCATAAAAGATGTTAAACGTTTTAACATAAATAAGTACAAATATAAGTAGGGTTTAATCCCAAGCAAAACCCGAGCCCGGGTCCTAGTTAAATATCCCACGCGTCGTAGGGATATATATATAGATATTTTCCATATGAAAATATCTATCTCTCATAATTTTTTTTTCTAAATCAAAAATCTTTTTCTCTCATCTCTCTCTCTTCTCTCACTCTCTAAATCTTTATCTCTTTTCTTCTTTCTAGTTTCTTGATTCGTGTTGTGATTTTATGAAGTGAAGTTAATCAGGAACCAACACATAATTTATAGTAAAACTAGTCAAATAAATTTTTTGAATAAGAAGGTTTTTCTTGTTTTTCCTTTTTGTTTTCTTTATCTTTGTGATGGTCGGCCACGACAAGTAGGGATATCTCCACCCGTGAAACATACACGTGTAGTCGGTTTTGATGAGATTGAGCATACGTGAGTAACATGTTGAGGTCTTGTAAAGCATCAGCCAATGGTACAAGACCTGAATCCAAACTACAATTTGGTTTTCTTAAATAAAGAAAAGTTGGGGAGTTTTCATCGTAACCCAAAGAGTAATTTAAAATTCTTTTCACTTGATTTGTTGAAAATCTTTCCAACTGTACAGGATCTACAGTAGCAACCAGCCCACCAACGAACATTCTTCTAGGGGGACTAGTGAACCTTCCATAATGGTGTAGTAGAACTTTGCAAGTCATTGTTTGAACTCTATAATGAGTTTTGTTTAATGAATGTAATGTTGTTGTGAAAGTTGAACCATAAGAATATAGTTTATATAGTGTGAGTGGATATATACGCTAGGACGTTGTACCCTCCTTGGTCGCTCCAATATATTCTAAAAAAAATTAATAAACTTTTATTACTTCATGATGGTTACTATTATAAAAGTGGAATCGTAAATAATTTTAGGATTACCGGGTCGCATAAGCCAGCATCATTAGGATGCGACGGGATAGGGGGTTGCCAATTTGGAGTTGGCGTATACGCTGGCATCTGGCTTTGCCAATTAGAACTATCAGGCTGCGATGGCATTGATGTTTGCCAGTTTGTTGGCGTACCCATATTAAAGATAGAGTTGTTTGTCGGCATCTAGAAAGGAGACGGACCACCCTGTGGAAACAAAGAAATAAAAAAGTATAATACTTGCTTACTTTTCACCAAAGACAAAATATATGACTATCAAATCCACATAAATTATACCTGTATGTTTTGGAATCCAGACAAATCACTTATCCCATAATGCTGATCATCAATGATCGGTTCTCTATTTGCTCTCGTGTCAACATTCAACTCCTCCATATACTTTTTCATGTGTTCAAATATATTTTGGCCCTATTTCATCATTTGATCCAACCCACTTCTTTGTTCCTGAAAATCTCGATATATATCAGACGGTACTTCATAATGATTTTGACGATTTAAGTGAGGAGGTCTTCGTTCTCGTTCAGTAACACAACCGTCAAAGTAGGCCCTGCTAGAAAGCCACCAACCCGATCCAGCCTCAACCTCATCAGGTATCAATCTTTCCGCAGGTACACGTCCCTTTAAAATATAAAAAGAGACATTAAGTATGAAAAAAAACCATAATCAAATTAATAAACTATAACATTACATAAAACTCACATGAAGAAAATCACGAAGCATGGGTCGATAAAACTTCTTATTGGAAGTTCAAGCAACTATTCTTGGATAACGCAGGTGATGTGTATAATATTCATTTTGCCCTAATCGAAACACCTCCAATATCCATGTCTAAAAAAAATTGTTTCAATTACTTTATGTTACACATATACAATTTAAATGCTCAATTAAATATTATAAAAAAATGACATACCTTGAATGCCCAAGTGAATCCGAAAATTGAATACGATTTCTTATCATCTTCGTTTGTCGGCTCAGTGGCATATAAGGGAAGCCAACGTTTAACGTTTGCATCCCTTAGTTGATAGTACAATGTAGGCCAAACATAAGAACCCCAAGGATAGTCGTCCCAACCATCTCTATCATTTGCCAACCTTAAAATCCAATTAGGGACCGCACGTCTATCCTCCAAACCTAATAACACTAACTGCAAAATGCCTATACAACAAAGGCTGACAGCATCGTCGTCGTCTAATTTTTTAAACGACTTGCTCTCAATCAAATCTTCAACATCTTTCCCGGTTATACGTTTACCATCTAAACATGACGGAAACACCCGTCGCCTAAAAGGAATAGGCTTATCCTTGTCGTCATAGTCATCCGAATACTCTACCCCAAACTTTAAGCCAGTAACTAGACAAAATTCTTCTCTTCCAAATTGTATTTGAAAATTATCATACATATGGTAATATAAAGGAACATTTTCATTTTCACCACCTACTAACAACATTTGACGACCTAACATAAAATGTATTAAAATACAATTCTCAGTCCAATCCTCTAAATTTAAAAACCAACCAAAACAACTGTTCCTAAATAATTCTTCCCGTCGAGTGCCCCTAATTAGTTTTCTAATTTTTTTAATCAAACCCATTCTACTTCTACATGTGATAAGAACACGAGGTACCTAAATTATAAATAAATTGCATATATTACTACGCATATAAACATAAAAAAAAAAAAAAATTAAACACAGTAACCAATTAAAAAAATTATACCTCGTAGTTGCTCAAATCCATCTTATAAACGCAGTAACAAACTAAAATCTTCAGACGACCGTCGGAGCAAAACCAACTCAAAACACCAGAGCAACTAACAAACGATACGTTCACTGCTATTTGCTTTTCAATTCAACTATGAATTTTACATTCATTCAAGTTTCATTTATATGCTCAGAATTGTGAAAACCAACAAATTCATACTGATAGATATGACATTTCATTGCCATGCATAACTCTTTTCCTTGCCATGCATACGTCTTTTCGTTGCATAGAATGGTAAAATCATCAAAACCATCTCAACTCAAAATTATGCGCGATCAACTCAGAAAAAGACAAAAAAAAAAAGTTCTCAACTCAATAAGGTACACGATCAACTTTTTTTTAAAATTTCGTAACTTTGAATGAGATTGCGACACGTGTTCTTCGAGTTCTCAACTCACCATTTTGCGCGATCAACATGGTTGATATGGGAAATTGATTTTGTCAGGGTTGGAGCAAGAAAATGTGATTTGAATTTGGTTGTTTTGGTAATTTTCACTAAAAACAAGGAGGTGGCCAAGTTGTTCACCTTAGGCAACTCTGAGGTGGCATATGCAAGACCGTAGATTAGTGTTGAAGATATCTTCCCTCGGAGCTGAGTTTCAGATTCTGTTTCTTTTGTGGGTGTCAATCAAACAAGCGCAAATATGAAATGAGATATTTTCGACATTCTCAAAGAGCTAAATACGATTATGATGGTATCAGAGTCGTCTCATGGCTTATTGTGAACTAAAACGAAAATATGAAATGAGACATTTTTGATAAAAAAATTTTTGATGTCAATTTAAATAATTTAAAGGACTTGTCAATAACTAGTTATATCATAAATTTGAATATCCAAAATTTACGTTGATGGTTTTATATTAAACCTATTATTTTAGCTAAGTTTTTTTCAATTCAGATATTCGAAATTTCGAATAAAAGTTTTATATACATGAATACTCAAATATTTATAATTTTTGGAAAACTTTTATATGAGTTCCAAAACTGACATTTAATAAAACCCAACTTTTTAATAAATTTTCAATTTTACAGATACATGGATACAAATATTTCTTGAACACCCACAACCTATAGTAAGAAATCCTAGAAAGTAAGTTGAATATTTTGTCGAAAAATAATAAAATTAAGTAACCATGTATATAAAGATGAGATGTGCGAACATATACGAAATAAAGAACTTTATAAATTTATTGTAGGGTTAGTTAAATAAACATTTGTTACGAATATCAAATACACGTGTCTCTTAGTTATTTGACTTTGATGATTGCTTTATCAAAACTAACATGTATATATTTTTTATTTGTTTGGGCCGGTTTGGTTTTGGGTTTGGGTTTTCTTATAGAACCAAAAATCGAACCAAAACTTTCGGTTTTTAAAAAACCAAAACTGCAACATCGGTTTTATAATTGGTTCGGTTTTCTTGGGGCGGTTTTTTCGGTTTTGTTGCTCTCCTCTAGTTTTGATGGTAAATAAACTCTTTTTTGTTTAACATATTAGTTGATTAAATAATATTTACGTGACACAAAATTTTAAAACCGGATTCATTTTAAAAAAATCAAGAATTTTAACAAAAAATCATTACGCGACCAACGTACATCAAATCTTAAGTCCCCCCTACTTGATAACGTGGACAAAATACAAGTTAGCCTAGGAGAGGAACAAAATGGTTGACTTTTCATTTTATGAAGTTTTTCAGCCTAGTAGAGGGACAAAACATACATTATTTTTCATGATATTAAAATTCGCAGAGCATTCTTTTTATCAAGTTAGTCATACCTGCATCTCATTGCAAGTTAGTTTTCTTTTGTCCGAATACCAGTTTTCAGTCACAACTATCTTTAACTTCATGTCAAGCACGTATTATGATATGAATATAAGAATTTGCAAAAGTTAGACCAATGATTTTAAACACTCCAAGAAATACAAAACAATTAAACAATAAATATTAATAAGAATTAGAAAACTCATAAAAAGCTATAAATACAACATTAATTTATCATGAGTCAATTTTAAAATCTACATTTCATTTCATTTACTTTACACTTTTTTTAACTTTTGTTTTAAAAACTAAGATATACAGTTTTTCCATGGAAAAATAGAGAAAACACCCAGTTGCATGGGTCACAAATGATCCAAAATTTGAGCCCACAATGCAATGCCATGCTGGTCCATACACCTTGTCAAATTCCTGCGACCACAAAAAATATTATCAATAATTTCCTACCTAAAGAAAAGAAGAAATAATGATATTAATAGTATATTAAACTAGTATATAAAACATAGTTTAACTTTGAACACACATGGGTTGGTCAAAAGGCAATGTTCGATCACATGCAAGTTGGTGGTCAATTCAAATTTAGATTAGAAAATAAGAATATTTAAGTATCATTTTATATTTTTCTAATGGAGTTATAAAAGATTACATGTAACATAGAGTTTACAGAATCTTAAAATGTCATGGTATTGAATTTATTAATAGACCCAATGATAAAAGACGAACATTAAATAACATAAATAGCCGTTTGTTTACTACTAGTTGGGGGACAAAAGCAATGTAATCCGATCCGTCACAACTCACTAAAAACAAATCTAAAGCACATGGGCCTATATACTCCTATAGAGACAGTTGATGGTGTTTGCTACATGGTTAACAAGATCCAAATCATATTAAATGTTCCTGTTGCTATAGAAAACTTGTTGTAGATGTATCACAAAACATAACATGCTAAATTTCAAATATAGTCAATTAAAAAAACCAGATTATCATATACGTGGTCCTAGATTCCTAATCATAATATGGCATCCAATGTAAGTTAAGTCATAGATTTAAGAACGTGTTTATACTGTTACATATTTACTGTGTCAAGCATCTCATCCGGACATCAACAAAACCAAGAAAACATAACTAGTTATGTCTTCTCCACAAGATATGACAATATTTCTTTAATATAAGATATAAGGATTTTTCTAACTTGGGGGCACAAGTTAAGAAAGGTTTATTGTCGGCGTGTCATCTTCTGAATGGTCAGTTAGTGACTGTGGAGCTTAATTTGAAGACCACTCAATAACTACTGGCCATTCAGACGATGACACGCAGGCTGCGGACCCCTTTTTAACTTGTGCCCCTAGAGCACAAGTTAAAAAAACCCAATATATAAAGACCCCTTAACAACATCATTTGTATCCTTCTTTATTTTTTATTTTTTTCATTTTCTTTATTTTTTTATTTTTAGAAATTTGTTTATATTAAAAAAATATGAAATGGACAGTGCGTAATAAAAATTATAAAGTTTAACAAGTCAAAAGTATTAAACTGACAAAAAGTACAAAATAAAAACTGATAAAAGTCTGTGTTGGACCGCAAACAAAAGAAAAAAAGGTTGAAAATTGTGAAAAATACACAACATGTAAACGAGGAGGTCTCTATAATAGCACCCTATTTTTTTTTCGACTTATCAAGTATTTTATAAAGTTAGAATCAAATACAGTAATTAAGATAGGTACCTTTTTTAAGTTAAGGGCAATTTGTTTAGCACTAAATTTCTCTAAGCTATCAAATGTTTGTCTAGCACACCGAAATGCATGAATTTGCATGAACGGTGGCATGTCCGTTACTAACACCCGCACTTGCAGTAGTGCGGCCACTTGCTCCACCTTCCCTATACCCATTTCCGCCGCGTTCCCAACAGATCTTCTCCCTGCATATTCCATCAATGAGACCGAGTTTCTCCCTCCTTCCATTACCGAAACTGACTTTCTAGCGGATTCTTGAACCATTTCTTTCTTTTCTTCTTTTCCGTAATTATGTTGATGGTTATGATCGGTTTCTCGATAGGTTTTGGATCTTTTTAGTAGTCCCCAACTCCTAGAAACGACTTTCTTGGATGTGGATTGTGGCGGTGTGGGCGGGTGGCCTCCGGTGTCTAGTTTGTATACGTACATTGCTCCTTTCTTTTGCATTTCATGGGTTGTCATTTAGATTTTAGTTAAATGTTTGTGGGTGGTGAATTAAGGTATTGATGGTTTAAGTAGATGGTTGTGAGAAGCAAACCATGTGATAGGTGCATGAGATCATTTATAGAATTTATGGTCTTGTTTTCTTAGTTTTATTTCAGAGTCTTCAATATATATAAAAACGAACATGCGAGTTGTCGAATCGATACTTGTCAAATTCTCATTGGATCCATTCAGTGGTCCGGGAACTAGAAAATGAAAGTTTTAACATTAAATTTTAGTTTTAAATAATTTCTCATTAAATCTAATCATCTGTAAACTAGTAGTTATAATTAGAAATCATTACTCTTTAAAATCTTTCTAGCTACGCATTTTAGGGTTAAAATCAAGCTAGCTACATTATTTCGGGTAGCGAGTTCGGAGACGGTCACGAGAAACCCTGATTAGGCCCGCGGCCAGTGGCGGAGCTTGAACATTTTGAATGGGAGGGCCAAAAATATTTTTTTCTAAAACGAACTTTTTTTAGAACGGCGGCATATCAATAAAAACTAGCAAATGCTAGGAAAAGAAATACATGGAAGAAATAAACGCAACAGGGTTTTTTTAACCAATCTAACCAACTAAAATTAAGCTTAGGATTTCTAGATGAAATCCATAAGAAAGAATGCGAAACAATTGAA
>BQNB010089842.1:0-27303 GCA_026074375.1 Tanacetum coccineum
TTGATAATAATTATGGCCGTTGTTTATTTTATTTTTTTCGGATACGTAAAGTATATACGTTTCGCGATAAATTGAGTTTAGGCATACCCGGAACCACAAAAATAATTCTACGCTTCAACAAGTGCCTAATAATAATTCCATTTATCAAAAAGTTTATAAAACTTTACCACACATATACAAAGGGGACGCCCGATACACATATGAAATAAGCAAGACTTGTCAAGTTACAAGTATACATCTTTCACATTTCATTTACTTACATCTTATAAATACAAAAGTGATACTTACTTTCTCTTACACAATATTGCAAGTAAACTTCCATTTTATCTAGTAAATATCTAGCCAACATAAGTCCTTAAAACCATGGGATAATCCCTACTTTATGAAGACATATAGACATAAGTATTAATGGCTAGGTGATGTACAAGCTTTAGAGTTAGTAATCATAGTGTTGTTGACCACTTTTTCCCTATTTCATGCACATAATGCCGCCCCCCCTTGGACCATTGACCACTTGGTCTTGGTTAGTTTCTAGCTATATTACTTATATATACTTGCACCCTTTTCATAAGTTAAGCACACAAGTATTTTCCTTAGCTAAAAATCAAATTTGTCTTCCCTTTCTCTCCCTATTAGGCCATGGCTCAACCCCCCACCATAACAAATCCATACCAAATTTTCTACAACCCATACACATCTATGCACATCGTATCTAAGACATTCTAAGGTGTTTCCAAGCATTGACTAATCATTTACAAGTGTTGAAGCAATAAATCAAGATTAGGGTTTTTAATTAGAAACTAGGGTTTTCTTGGTTATAATCTTGGGTTTAAAGTCTAAACAATGGTTTAACACTTATTTGTCATCACCCTACATCATCTCATTAAGGTTATCTAAAGCCCTTAACTTTTCATTTATATGATTATATGCATATGTAATATTTATGTAGTGAAATCACCATTTAGGATATGTTTAACATTTTTAAAGTGGATTTTTTTGTAAACATGATTTATGGATTTATACACATGTTGTATGGATGGTAATATGAAGTTATAAATGGATACATAAGTATTTTACAATCTTAATTAAGCTTAAAAAGTGTTAATGCAAATTAGGGTTTTAAAAGATCACTTGATATGTTCCAAGTAAAAGTATGATAAATAACATGTTAATATTGTTTATGAGCTTTTAGTCATGATATATGAACACAAAAATAAAGTCATAATGGAAGTAAAAGACTTGTACACTTTTGGTAAAGTTATAAAGTGTAAAATATAAAAACAAGGTTAAAAATAGACTTAATAAAGTCACCCAAACTTTCTGTCCCAAAAGTGTATAAAAACATACTTAATTTATATTTTTATAAAATAATACGACTCATGACGATTCCGAAAAAGTAAGAAACTTGTCAAACGGATAAATAACGAAAAAGTTATGGTAAAAACAAGTTATACGATAAATAAACGGATTTATAAAAGAATTTTTATAAAAACTTTTTATAAAAATTATTCAAACAGCAAGTTTGATATTTTTAACAAATAATACATATTTTTAGGATTCCAAAATGATAAGAATCGTAATTTTTCAATTAATAACGAACGAGTTATGAATTTCGCGAGTTTACGACAATTAATACTTTTATAAAACTATTTTTATAAAAGTTACTGTTCATGACAGAAAGTTATATTTTTGTAAACCTTATAAATTGATAGGATTTTCAATAACGAGAACGTCCTCGAAAGAATCGTTAAAAACGGAGCTATAACGAATAAAATACGACATTTACGGGTTTTACGACAACAAATACGATTTAAATAAAACTCACGTCTGATGTGAACAGTAAAAGTTACTGTTCACCAGAGGGTCAAAATATGGAAAATGTCAAATTATGATAACTCGTCCTAATACGAAAGCGTGGGCATAAGAAACGTCAAAATCGGGCTTAAAACGCAAAAGTTATGCTAGTTTTACTAAAACGGTAATTATAAACGTTTTAACTTATTAAACACAATTTTACCAAAACCATTAGTTGGTGATTGAACTATATAGAATTATATGTGGTTATCAAAGTACTATATTACTAGGGAGTTTCATAATGAGGCCTCTTCGGGGTGGCGTATCGACGAGTTGCTGGATTTACGATTTAAAGTGTCCTAGCTCCTCATACGTTCACTACACGACTAGCCGAACGATATATGATGAAACTAACATAGACATGTATATTATGTTAGTTTAATCGAAGTACATGGTACGTATACGACCTTAGATTTAAATAGGATTCATCCTGACGATGTGCGTGACCGTTATCTGTGAAATTTAGATTATCAAAACTCAAGGTGATTCATACCCTACATTTTTACGCTTTCAATGATTTATGAACTATGGGGTGAAACATGCTTTTGTTATAAATTGGACGCAAGTGGATATTTTTATATTGATTACATGTTTGCCTAAGTAGATAACCCAAGTGAGCCTAATATCATGAACTGTCATTGCATAGATAGTTGTTAATACATTATGTGTAGCCGAATGTTAATGAATAAGACTATTAGGGGAACGACCTCCCCGTTCGGTGACTAGCTATCAACTGGAACCACGTATAGCAGTCGAATTGGGGATGTTTCGGGTGAACATCCAATCGGGCAAAATTGGCAATATATATATTGCAAGAATGTGTCGAGCTTCAGTGTCATGAGCTTAGTGTAAATGTAATCTAGTTTTGTGATGTCTGCATGTGTTGCATTATCACGGGAAAAGTCTTGCGGTCCTGCATATTATGATTTATCAAACCTATGAATTCACCAACATTATTGTTGACGTTTTAAAGCAATGTTTTTCAGGAGATCAGTAAGCATAAGGTGCCAATGATACATTGGTGATTTTGTTTTGGGAAGTCATGCTAAAGATATGGTTGTATTATGTTTTGGGAAACTCATGTATTGTGAACCAGTATCTTTGTAATAATAATAAGGAACAAGTTAAAGCTTCGGGCTATTTGTATCAAATATTTGTTAAATCCAATGTATCAGTTTTAAAACGACTTTTTGGTCGTTCTATATATATCTTGTGTTATTGATCTATGAAGTAACACGCCCCGGACCCTTATTCCGCTGCGACCCAATTTGGGGGTATTATATTCAGCCACAATCAAAACCCAATAGGGTTTGATTGTGTTATTTTTCTAGCTATTGCATTGTGATTGTGAGTATTTGTGTTACCCCCTTTTTCATTGATTCAATTATATATTGATTGCATGTGCTTGATTTTATATCTAGTATCCATGAATTATAGTGCATGTTGAATTTTTGAGGTGGATCATTATTTGAGATGATTAGTGGTAGTGTTAGGATAGCTTAGCAGCATTGACGATGTCCGCGATGCGTGAAATTGAAGTTTTGATGGGATTTAAAAATACCCACTTAGTGCAGAAAATTATAGACCTGTATTATGTCGGGTTAAACTATGCTAAACTGATATTGGGATTGAAATTATGTTAGGGGACGTTCATAGCTTCGAAACGGTAGGTCGCACGTCCCGTAACTCTTAAAAACGAAGATTCTATGGCCGATTGAAGTTTGGAAATATATATATATATATATATATATATATATATATATATATATATATATATATATATATATATATATATATATATATATGGAGCATAAAACAAGTGAAATTATTCAGCCTATATATCACGTGTTTGGTGGGTTTTATAGAAAGGTCGATGGGCTTTGTTTATGGGTAATGTGTTATATTGGGGTGGGTTTTGTACATCTTATCCTTAGTTGCAACTTACCTGGATTTGTAGGTTTAGAAAAAAGATACACACGAGGACTTTGCTAGTCTTAGGAAGTTTATTAGTTCCTTGTATTATTGTTATTGCTTAAGAATTTTTATTGTATGTTGTGTGTTTGTTTGGTTTTGCGAATGGGTCGGGACAACTCAAAGGTATATGTTTTGGCTACTGGTATGTAAATTGCAGTTTAGTCTTTTGAACTAGTGTGTAAGTAACATTGGTTATGGTTTGTTATTTATATATATATATATTTGTATGCAGCATGTATAAGTCTATTAATTTCGTGTTTTGTATTAGAATTACCTAAAATGTAAAAGGCTTTCTTACTTTAAACTGTTTTCATGCTTTTTGTTAACAAAGCAAACTTATGAACATCTATGATGTTAGAAATTCTTAGAAGTCTATCATTTGAATGAAACAAGAAAGGAAACATAAGACTTGGTTTGGTTCGCTCATTAGGGATAAACACTTATTTGCGTGAATTGAAAAGGATTTAAACATATATAGTTTTTATGGTTTTCTAAGCGTAGAGGATTTTATACTTAAAAAATTAGTTTATAACGAAGCCTTACTCACGTTTATTAAGAACACCTAGGTTAAATCTTAACTTATTCTAGGGTTTAACTAGTGTCTTTCAATTAAAAGTAAGCACGCAAAAAATGTTTTAATAGAGGGAAAATAGATTATTGAACCGTGATATGACCTGAAAACACGGGGGGTTGTTATATACTCTGCGTTTAAATTTAGGACGTCAACAAAATACAATGACGGAGTGATTAACCGAGGAATAAATAAAATGATTATCAGTTTCGATCTGATTCCACCGTTTTTTTACTGCTTTTGACTGATTCATCCTCAGTTTCCATTTTTGGGGACGATTTTATTTGCTAGCCGAACCGGTGGCGACTCCGATTTCCGGTTGAACCTATTGGTCCGGTCCGGTTTTCAAAACCATATGTACCATCAATTTGTTAGCATATAGATTGTATTAAGCTTTGTGTGTTTTATTAGTTTGTACAATGTGTATAATAACATGTATTTATCATTTTATGAGTGATTAAAAATAACATTAATTAGTGTGTTTAATTATTTTATACTTGTAACATATGCATGGAGAAAATAAATGTTGTACATTTTGTTTTAATATTTGCATTTGTTAAATAGTTGGTTTTGTGATGAAGTTTGCATTTTAAAAAATTGTATAATTTACTTTATAATTTAAATTACTTATATTTTTAGAAAATTAAAGTGGAATGAAATGAGTCATTTTTACATTATAAAGTAGTATATATATCTAGGTTTTTGAACATTGACAGATTCTAGCCCGAGTCATGGCACTTAACTCTAAAATTGATGGCATTCACTAAATTAAGTCACGGCATGTGAAGACTACTTCATGGCTATTGATTTGGATTGAAAATGTCATAGCACGGCACATATATCTAGGAATTCATTCACGCAGATTGTTAAAAGTTAAAACTACTAAAATAATCGATTTTTTATTTAACCAACCACGGTCATTAACCAACAGCATCACGTGTTTTATTAATCAATACAAATAGTCGTCATGCGAGTGCGATTATACAAAAGAAAAGATTATCCACAAATCGGTATAATATGAGAATTAAAAAAAAAACCAATTATAATTCCAACCACTGTGTCAACCAAACGTGATTCAGATTTACATCAAATTACATCCAATATATCATCTATTTTCTATGACTAATTTGGATTCATCCGCGCATTGGCGACGGCGATTAAAATTGCTAACCCAACTCGCTCGTATTCCCGACCCGCTTAGGAATTAGTTTGTTTGATGTTTCCGTGCTTTTCCCCGCAACATCATATTAACATCATTCTCGCTTGTATAAGGACTCACACACACTCCATTTGCCCATCATACATTTGTCTAAAAGTATATATCTTTTACGAATCAAGTTTTTATTCAAATTAAAGTTAAAGTTTTTAAAAAATTCAAAATAAACACATTAAAAATGTGAAAAGCTAAAAATTTATAAAAATATATCAAAATAGATGTTGAATTAAAGATCACAGAATTTTAGAAAATACGGTGAAATTAGATCATAAAAAAAAACAAACTTCTAAAAAAATAATATCTCAAATTAAACATAAAAGTGATTTTTAATTATGAGGGACACTTGTCAATCTTATGATGTGATTTTCTTAAATATGATGGATGATCAAGATTGCACCTCATTATCTTAATTTTTAACGGAACCCATATTCTAATGTTTTATATAATAGTATGGATATATTGTTCAAGTGATATATTGTTCAAGTGAGTTACACCATGCGAACAAAATGGGGTGTAAAAAACGGAGCAACTATTCAATTTAAAATTTTCAACGTGTCATTAAATATATTGACTTTGCCTTATGCGTGAACTAGTATCATCCCGTAAACTAATTTAGTAGTCAACAAGTTAGGTCACCGCGCTCTCTCTGCCTGCGGGATGTTTTGGCGGCGGTGTTTTCGGTTGGAGTGTTTAGAAGTATGTTTTTGTAAAAAAAAAAATAAATTACACGGTCGTTAAGCAACGATCGATTTAAAGCACTATTTTGGTGCATTCTAAAAAAAAAAACTAACTGTCGACCGCTAGTGGGAAAATGGGTATTTTATAAAAAAAATTAAAATGAGGGCAGGTTTCGTAATTTAACCCATAGTGCGAAGGGGTATTTCGTAAATATTTGAGGGGCTATTTCGTAAATAAAAAAATGAACGGGTCGGGGCGGACTGGGTCGGGTCGGATCCCGACATACCGAATAATCAGAAAGTTGTGATGTGCATATTTTGGAAAAAAAAAAGCAAAAAAACAATTAATATTTTTTGTAATTGTGTCGGACATTCATAAAAAAAAACAGATCGATGACTAAAAAAAGTGCGAGAGAGTATTTAAAAAAGAAAACATTTTTTTTTTCTAAAGAAAGAAAAAACCGATTGGACGGGTAGGTTGAGCCCGGCTTATTAAATAGCACCCCGGTATAAAATGAAAAGTTTTATCTTAAATTTTTTTGAGAAAAAAAAAGTTTACTTTTTAAATAACTTTTTGAGGAAAAAAAAAAGGAAAAAAAAAATGGTTAAAAAAAAAAAGCTAACTGTTAAGAAAAAAATATTCATAAAAAACAGACAGATGGGCTCAGACAGTAGTGGAATGAGGTATTTCGAGATAAAGAAAATAGCAAAATTTTATTTATAAATTTTTTTTAGAAAAAAAAAAAAGACGGGAACGATAGCGTGAGCGCGAGGTTGAAGGAAACTTAAAGTTTATTCATAAAAAAACACATCCGATGACTCTACAGCGCGGGATGGGAGGGTATTCCCGAGAAAAAAAAAAGTAAAGTTTAATTTTAAAAGTTTTTGAGAAAAAAAAAAGGTTAAAAAAAAGGTAAAAAAAAAGAAAGCAATGTAAAGGAAAAAAAAAAAAAAAAAAAAAAAAAAAAAAAAAAAAAAAAAAAAAAAGCTCATTAATGGGGTGGGGCCGGGTCAAGGGCGGGTCGCATTAAATTTTTCCGGGTCGGGTATTCTGCCTTTTGTATATATATAGTAATAAAATGTATTAAAGTTTCAAACCTTGTCTTCTTCAAGTCATTGGATCTGTTCCGGTTAATAAACTATGTCTATTTAGGCAAACAGTCAAAGATTATTTGTCAAATGAAATTCAACGGAAATCAGTCTCACATATTTACGTAGCCTTTGATATGTCTAAATTAAAGTTGAAATTAAATGAATACAATTGAATGAAAATATTTTCTTTGCTTTTAGTTTTGTAATAGAATTGTGTATAATCGGTTCATTTATTACGGTCTGTAAACCACCAATTTCATTATAATAGTATCCTTTGGTTTTTCTTCATTCAATTACGTCATTGAATTTAGAGTTTAGATCAACATTGACCAATTATTTGTTCATAGAGCCAATGAATCAATCTCTACATCCATTTTTTCATCAAAAATAAAAAACACATACTTTCCACTTCTTTTTTAAAAATAAAATATTTACAAACGTAAATCGTCACACGACAAAAAATACACCCATCGCGACAGAGTATTTTTTTTATCTTTTCTGTAGAAAGGGTGACACGATATCCACTTTCGAGAAACTTTTTTTCGAATTTTATTTTCAATGCCGAGGGTTGCGGGTTGGTAGGCTGCCAAACAGCCGGGGAAAAAAAAGGGTTGGTTTGTGGTAAGAACAACCCACAAAAAGGGGCGTTTGGTTCTTGTGGTATTCACCGAATAAGGGTGCCTTTGGCTTAACAGCCACGCACAAGGGTGCGTTTGGCTGTCCGGGTCGGGTGCGTGAGTTTAATTGCGGGGACAGCTGGGAAATAGCCGAGAAAAGGGCGTGTTTGGTTTGTTTGGTTTAAACAGCCGGGGGCTGTTGGGTTTGGCTGCGAAAGCCGGGGTGCGTGCGTTTGAGTGTGTTGACACCGAAATAAAGTGAGTTTAGTTAACGCGAAAATATATAAATTGTTTCAATTAATCGATTTATATATAATGTGATGAAAAATTTTAGAACTTGCGCGGTCTAGTTAAAATATGATATTAATATTAAAACGGGACTGATATTAATGTATAAGTGATATTAGATATGCTTTAGACGAGAATTGGACTGAAAATGGACTTTGGCACCTTTATATAACGAGTAATTTAAATCAGAAATCGGAACATGGGATTCGGATTTCTGGACTTTGATAAGTTAGACTTTAGTTTATAAAATATAACAAATTATATTTTGACGGACGTTTTGACATAAAACGGGACTTTTAACTCCCAATAACGAATAAACTGGAACGAAATCGAAATATATACTTTAGTAGAAAATAAGTTAATTTTAATATATATTAAATCTGGCAGATTATTAATTAAACGATTCGAGCACTTTCGAGCCCGTTTCAGCCTTGCGGACGAACACGAAAGTTGTTCGTTAATGGGCGTTTACTTTACCGACGGGGAATTGTCTGCTTTAAAAGTTGAATATAGCGGTGTCAAAAACTAAATGTCGGTTAATATATTATTTCAATTAATTATTTAAGATCATTATTCGGATCTAAGAACGGAAGGTCTAAAAATAGTAACTCTCTTTAAATATTCGACATAAGTTATGATTAGACGAAAAATAGTATATATACAAGTAATATACTAAGGGTTAAGGTTTAAAGACGCGCAAGTGGATTTATCATCACATGTAAACATGTATGTATACATATAAAAATATGTATGATTTCGTGGTAACGATGTACGCATCGTTGATCATATTTAGTACGTGTATTATAATCGAACGACATAATTATAGGTCGTGGTCGAGATCGTTGCAGATTCAGTGTGATTTAATTGGATTAATTGATCGTGGTCTTTAATCAATGTGAGTTCTTAGCCTCGCTTATTCAATATATTGAATGTTTTTTAACACTCTGCCGAGGGGGATACATGCTTGTTTACATTATTCTTATACTCAATCAGTTATCTTTATAAAACAATGTGATTGTTTGAAGGGATTTTGGTCAAGGTAAGTTTATTGCCCCCATGTTTTATAGTTTTACATATATTTTTGGGGTGAGAACATGCTATTTATCAAATGCATTTACATAGATTGTTACAAATTGGTTTAAATTACTTATTAGCATGCTACGATATGGAAATCAATCTATTGACTTCATTTTTGGTCACAAATGCATATACTTTACATTTGAAATGATTTCGGATTAGCTTAGGCTGATTGAACTGATATTTATACATTACTGCCCGGGTGTTCTTGGAGGGGACACTGGTAACGGGAGTACATATTTATACGCATAATTGTATCACTGCCCCAAATTAGGGTACATACAAGTCTACGTCACAGCGTCATGAACTGTAAATCACTTGGAGGGTGAGCGCGAATGTTATGAAATAGATCTATTCGGATGTGGATCCCTGTATCGGCGTGATTAGCGATACTTGGTAACGAACAATTTAGATCTATTCGGGATTGACAAACCCCCGTTTCGGGTTGATTAGCTGGTCCACAAGTGGTATACGAACGGTGTTTATAAACATGTCGGAATTCATTGGTTGGGGACTACAGTTGGCCCCCCCAGAACATCATTTCTTGGAACATTTTGGTTTACATTACATCTGTCATGCATTAATTAATAAACATCTTTGGGATTAAAGATTGGTACTTTTGATGAATTATAATGTGTTATGCTTTCATTATTAACTCTTTGCGGATTTTCATAGTACTGTGTTATACAGTGGATTACATTTTATTTAAACTCAATCTTATGAACTCACCAACTTTAATGTTGAACTTTTTAAACATGTTTTTCTCAGGTGGATTTTGATGCTTGGGGACTATTGATGTGCATTGGTAGTCTTTAAATTCAAGCTTTTTCATTGTGATGCAAATTTCTGGGAAAATGTATTATTAATTCAGATTTTTATTGAATCAACAAATGTTATTATTCAAACGACACCTAGAGGTCGTTCTCTTGTATCTATTGCTGTGTATTACGAAGTAACACCCCATTTGGTATTCCGCTGCGTTGTATGTGATTTTTGGGGGTGTTACAGTTTAAACATAAAGTTCCATCCGCACGGGGTTTCAATCTTTCCTTTGTAAGGTCTTGTCGGAGCATACCTCCAACATCTTCAGCAGTAAGGTTTTCAGGTTTTAATGCTTCGGTTTGAGCTTATTAGGGATTTGTTTTAGGAAGGTTCATAGCATATAGTCATAAACTAAGGCTCGAAACTCTTAATGGGTGTAGACCGTTTCTGTCTTGATCTAACGCATCAGCTACAACGTTTTGCCCTGCCCCGTGGTTGGTGATACGAATGTCACAATCGAATACTAAGCAAATTCCATACCAAACGCAGTTGTCTCATGTTCAACTCTTTTTGATCGAGGAATATGTTGTATATCTTGTTGGTCTGTAAAATACGGTGCACCTTGTGTCCCCTTATAAGTTATGTCTCCACATCTTAAAGAGCGAACATCCACAAACTCTGTGTACGGATCATGAGTTGTGTAGTTTTTCTCATGGATCTTCAGTTGTCGAGAAGTATAGGCTATAATGTTAGGAATAAATCTTCACAAGACTTAATACTGCCAAGGTATAACTAACAGTACTAATGGAGTTAGTACTGCCAGTACATACTTAGTACTCCTATTTAGTATTGTATACTGCAGTGTTAGTTAATACTGATAGGAGGAAAAAGTTAAGACTGATGTTGGTAAAAGCTGTTGACTTGGAGATAAGTATGCATGGAAGAAATATTTTGGGATGTGCTAACTGATCCTAATAGATGGTAGGTAGTGTTTGTAAGGACTCATTATGTTCTATTTTAAAAAAAAAAGGAGATCCTAGGTTTTAGGCAGAAAAAAATACACAATTAGTCGAATACTTTAAGGGAATCATATTGTGATCAGCTTCAAGGTTGTAACCACGGTACTTCAAGGAGTACTCGTTTAATATTTTATAATATGAACGCAGTTTTGTTATTACTTATTGTTTGTTTGTTTTATTATGTTCAATTCTAAACTTCACTAGAGCATCAAAGTGTAGATTACGCACATTCACTTTTGGTATACATACAAAAGTCTCTACCATTGTTATTTTGGATTCATCCAAGGTAACAAAAAACTTTACTACGTAAAGAATGATCAAGGCGGGGTAACATCAACAAGTTGTTATCAGAGCCTTTGTGCTCTTGAGAAACTTTGATCTAAGGATATTGGAGTTGAAAATTATCAGTATAATGCGTTGGGCAAAAGCTTCCATGCTCAAAACTAGGAGATTCTGTGAGTATGAGATTGTGAGGAAATCCAGGATCAAAGCTAGTACTTTCAGATCCAAGATTATGCATTAGGGATAGGTGGTAATAGAAATTGGAAATTCGTGGTGGGGTACCTGATTCCCGTGACAGCACCAGAATCTGGTCCATCAACAGCATTGAAGATGACTGTGCCCTCTACTACTAAAGAAAAGATTTGCAAAAAGAATGATGTAAAGGCTCGAAGTCTTCTGCTCATGGCACTACCCAATGAGCATCAACTTACCTTTAACTAGTATGTGATGATTCAAATCTATGTTTGTTGCCATTAAAGCTAGATTTGGGGACGGGAAATGAAGCAAACAAAGAGGACTCAAAGGCCCCTATCTGAAGCCAACAGTATGAAACTTCAATGCTTCAAGCTCAGAATCACTTGATTCTATCTTTAACAGGCTTCAAAAGCTTGTTAGTAGATTGGCAATTCTGGGTGTAGTTACTCCTCCTGAAGATCTAAATGTTAAATTTTTGAGGAGCTTACCTTCTGAGTGGGATACTCATGTGGTAGTCTGGATGAACAAAAAAAACCCCGTCTTTGTTACTATGGCGTTTGTATGATTGTACAACAATTTTAAAATTGTTGAACAAAAGATTAAGAGATCTACTGGTGCTACTAATGATGAAAAGAACTTGGCATTTCTAATCACTACAGGTGCAAGCAGTATTAATAATATTAATACTGTTAATCCTGAAGTTAATACTGGTACCACCAAAGTTAATACTGCCAAGTATCTTGAAACTAGTATTCTAGTTTTAGTGATGCCACAGTATATGCCTTTTTGTCCACTCAACCACAAGGGTCTCAACTAGTTCATGAAGATCTTGAGCAACTTCATGATGATGATTTAGAAGATATGGATCATAAAATGGAATATGGCCACTACTAAGCATCCGAGGCAAGAAGTTCTATCAGAGAACTGGATAGGAAGATCATCATTGAGGGAAGCAGTACTGCTGGTTATGATAATCAAAGGTGAAGTTTCAACTGCAATAAAATGGGACATTTTTGCCAGAGAATGCAGTAGCACCAAGGAGTAAGGACAACAGAAATTAGAATCAAGGTGGCTCATCCAAGGCAGTAAGGATTGAAGTTGCTTCTTGAAAAAGGCAATGTGTGCTATGATGGTGCGTGGATTTGATTGGTAGGGTCAGTGTCATGCAGAGGTAATAAATTCAAGCAAACATGGCTCTCATGGCATTCTCAGATGCTGAGGTATCAAATGATAAATCTTGTTTGCAAAATTATGAAGCTCTAAAGAAACAGTATGATGATTTACTTGTTAAATTAGATGATATGCTTTTTAATGCTTTACATACAAAAGAGGTTTATCAATTTAGAAGGGCAAATCCTTAATATAAAGAATCTAAAGTTCTTTTTTTCTAAGGAAATTGCCTTTCGCTATAAAAGAAGTGTAGGTCACAAGAGAGTATTTAATGGGATTACTTAAGACTGAACTGAAAAAGGTTAAGGAAGAAAAGGAGGGTTTTGAGTTTAAAATTGCAAAGTTTGAAAAATCATCAAAAGACTTAGATCAGTTGTTAGCAAGTCAGATAACTGACAAAAGCAAAAAGGGTTTTGGTTATAATGCTATCCCCTCACCTCATCATTTGGTTCTAAATAGACCAACATCCTTAGATTTATCTTATTCAGGTCTACAAGAATTCAAACAACCTGAAGTAAATAAGTATGGTACTAGGGATACAAGTTGTAAAGCTACCAATAGTTGTGATAAGAGTCGAAAATTTCATATAAACACTATGGATTCACTCAACGTTTTCGTTGACTTTTTAGCATGTTTTATCTCAGGTAATCAGGGTTGATGGCTTGGAGTGGCGAATGGAGTTTAGCGCGAAATGTTGGATTAAACTTATTTTGGTTCCATTCACTAAAAACACTTTGTGTTATGTTTTTAAAACTTATGTTAAGATGTTGTATGGTGACGATCTCGTGGACAAATTTTCGACTCTGATTTTACATGAATGGGACAATGTTATGTTTTAAACGTCTCTTTTGAGTCGTTCTTTATATTCTTATGTTGTTGTGCTATGACTTAACACCCAAACTGTTGGTTCTGCTGCAAGGTAAATTGGGGGTGTTAAACAACTCCTGCCATTGAGGCATAGAGTTCCATCCGCACGGGGTTCCAACTTTTCCATCCTAATCACCTTTGGATTTTTAGCATTTTCAACCAACATTCCTCTAACATCTTCGTTCTTGATGTTCTCTGGTTTTCGTCCTTCAGTTTGAGCATTCAAGATTTATTTGGGAAGATCTAATCTAATAGTCATGACTAAGGCTCGAACTCTTAATGGTTGATCTCTCTCCTTCCTGCTTAGAGCATCAACAACAACGTTTTCCGTTCTCGGTAATAACGAATCTCATAATCGTAATCACTGAGCAACTCCAACCAACAACGTTACCTCATGTTCAACTCTTTCTGATTAAGAATGTGTTGTAGGCTCTTATGATCAGTGAACACCGTGCACTTGGTTCCATCTGGATACAAAACCAACTGCTAGACTATGGGTACAATTTCAATGAATACTGTTATTTTATATTGACAATAATAGTACTATCTAATCTGCATAATAAGAAAATCTGTTCAACATTCCTAAAACCAAAACAATAAAGATTAGGCATCATTTTAAAAGAACTGCAAGCTAAAAAGTTGATTCAAATGCGCTAAAATAAATACTGAACATAATGTAGCAGATCTCTATACAAAAGTTTTGAAGCTGGTAGAATTTCAGTAACTTGTCTCAAGTATTGGAATGCTAAATCCCTAATGCCCATATCTCTTGTTTGTTTTTGTAAAGTTTGTTAAATGTTAGTACTGTTAAGTCTTTGTAAATTAATACTGCTAGTTATAATTAGTACTGCTAGTTATATTTAAGACTGTTTGACAAAACTGTTACTTATAGTTAGTACTGCTAGTTATTTCTATTTCTCACTGTTAATCCTGTTAGTAACATTTAATACTGCTAAACAAGAAAAATGGTTACGATTATGTTTTTCCTTGTTTAGAGCTAACTCTTTCAGGATAAACAATGAAGTGTGAAATTGGTTACTCAATGATGCATTATTTGAGGGGAGGAATGTTGTTTGTTCTTCAAGTGTTGGTTTTAACACCACACAACAAATGGTCATCAGTTCACCATGTCTTATAGACATCAAGAATTGACTAGTCCAGAGCAAACGGCTACTGGTAAAGACTTCTCAAATCCGTTGATAGTTGATAGTTTACTCAAAACTATATGGTTATCAATGCACCATGTTTTTACAATGAAGCATTGGCTAGTCCAAAAGCAAACGGCTATTGGTAAAGACTACTCAAATCCGTTAATGGCTGGTAGTTTGCCAAAAACTATACTTTGAATTAATCCTATTACTAAGCCTTTGTTTATGCTATATATGGATTTGTTTGGTCCAACCTTTATGAGTAGCTTAATGCATAAAAAGTATTGCTTAGTAGTCATTGATGATTATAGTAGATTTACATAGGTTTTCTTTTTAAGAACTAAGGATGAAGCCAGTGAGATCCTTAAGAACTTTATCAAAGAAATAGAAAACCTAGTGGATAAGAAAGTGAAAACAATCAGAAGTGATAATGGAACAGAGTTTATGAATAAAGTTATGGATGATTTTTGTAGAGAAAAAGGTATTAAGAAAGAATATAGTGTAGCTAGGACTCCTTAGCAAAATGGTGTTGCTAAGAGGAGGAACAGGACACTCATTGAGGCTGCTAGAACAATGTTAGCTGACTCTAAGTTACCTACCACATTTTGGGCTGAAGTAGTTTTTACTGCTTGTTACGTACAGAATAGGGTCTTAGTAGTCAAGCCTCATAACAAGACGACTCCTTATGAACGCTTTAGAGTTTTTTAAACCAGCTATAGCGTCATGAAACCTTTTTGGACTGTCATGTTACTATTCTCAATACCTTAGATAATTTGGGCAAGTTTGATGAAGAGTGATTAGGTTTCTTTGTTGGATATTCCTTAAATGTAGCAAGGTTTTAGGGTATAACAACATGTAGAACCAGAAAAGTTCAGGAAAACTTGCATATTGGGTTCTTAGAGAATAAGCCTATGATTGAAGGAAATGGTCCAAAGTGGCTGTTTGATCTTGATTCTCTAACTCAATCAATGAATTATGTACCAATGGTTGCAGGAAAATCTTCTAATGATTTTGCAGGTATACAAGGAGTTTTTGAGTCCAGCACATCTTCTCAACAAGATCAAGATTGGATTTTAATGCCAATTTTGGAAGGATGCTCTCATATTTTGGTGATGTTTCACACAATGTTGATGATGCTCAAATATGAAGATAAAGATGAGGTACATGATGAAGATGATGTACAGGAAGAGGTCTCATGATGGAGCAATCTTAAGGAAAATATGGTACTGCGGGATCCACAAGTTAATACTGCCAGACCAGATATTAATACTGGTAGTAGAGAAGTTAGTACTGCTCTTCATGAAGTTAATAATGTTACTCCTGAAGACTTGGTAGGACCTAGTCCTGCATCTAAAGGCTCACATGTGGAGGACCAAGAAATTGAATTGGGGGAACATTCCTCCATCTTATGAAGTTCCCTACCACTCCCCACATAAAGTTTCACAAAGATCATTCCCATTGAGCATGTGATTGGTGATGTGCAGTCATCTGTACAGACTAGAAGGATGAAACTTCTTACTCTGAGAAAAGGATTTCTTAGTGCTATTATGAAGGGAAACACTCACCTGAACATACCACTGCTGCACCAACACAACCATCTCCAACACAACCAACCCAACCCTCACCTGGAGCAGAACACCATTTTCCTACACCCCATGACTCACCTCTCCATGCTGTTCACTCACATGGAAGTGATGAGGGTAGCTTGAAACTTAATGAATTGACGAATTTGGTTACCAAACTTTCTGACAGGATTGGAGTATTGGAGGATGACTTGAGGAAGACAAAGAAAACCTATAGTTCTGCATTTACTAAGCTCATACTCAGGGTCAAGAAGCTAGAGTCTCAAATCAAGACTGGCAAAACAAGGAGAAAAGCTAGGATTGTTCATTCAGATGATGAAGACATTGAAGATGATTCTTCCAAACAGGGGAGGAAATTATCTGATGCAGAAGTTCAAGAGAAAGCAAGTACTGAAACTGAGCCTTTTATTCAAGAAGTGACTCCAACTGAAGTCATTCAAGATCAAGGAAGCAGTGAGAAAGGGAGTGCTGAAGTTAGTACTGCTGGTGCAACAAAAGGTACTGCTAGTGAAGTTCCAGTAGTTAGTACTGCTGAGGAAAATCTTAGTACTGCTGGAAGAACTGTTACTTATACAAGAAGGAGTGAAGAGAAAAGGACAAGACAAGACAAGGGAAAAGCAATAATGATAGAGTCTGAGCCCAAGAAGAAGTCTAAGAAGGAGCTTGAACAAGAAAGGTTAAGTTTTGCTGAAGCCATCAGACTAGAAGAACAAATGAATGAAGAACAAAGGGCACAGATTGCAAGAGATGAAGAGATTGCTAGACAGTGGGATGAAGAGGAAAGGCAAAGAGCTATGGCTGAAGCCAAGTCTACTAAGAAGATAGATTGGAATGATCCTTCAGTCATAAGGTATCATGCTTTAAAGATGAAACCAAAGACAGTTGCCCAGGCAAGGAGAAACATGATCAAATACTTGAAGAATCAGGGGAACTACAAGATTAGTGACTTCAAGGGAATGTCTTATAATGAGATTAGGCCAATCTTTGAAAAGGTTTGGGATTTTAATCAACATATTGAGCCTATGGACATGGAGCATGGAAGTGAACAGATGAGGTCTCCTGACAAGATTGAAAAAGAAGATATACAAGAAGAAATGAAAGAAGTTGTTAAAGAGTCTGGAGCAAAAAGAAAGAAATCTCTTCCAAGAAAAAGAAGAACTGTTAAGAGACAAAAGTTGGAAGAAGATGTTGAGAAGGAAGAACTCAAAGGGTTTTTAGATATAATTCCAAGAGAAGAGTTTGCAAAAGATGTTGAATCACTCTCTACAAAGTATCCAATTGTGGATTGGAAGACTTACACTTTGACTGAAAATTTTATGTATTATCAAATCTTCAAAGGAGATGGCAGTTCCAAGAACTACAAGGTTTTGAGTGAGATGCTTGAAGACTTTGATAGACAAGATGTAGAGGAGTTGTACAGATTAGTCAAAGAAAGGTATAGTGCTTCAAGACCTGAAGGATATGATTTGATGCTTTGGGGAGATCTGCATACTTTATTTGAGCCTGATGAAGAAGATGAAATATGGAAGAATCAGCATGAATATAATGTGATAAGCTGGAGTTTATATGATTTTTGTGGTATTCACATTTTACTGATGCAGAATGGTATAGCCATACATATGCTGACAGAGAAGAAATACCCTCTAAGTCAAGAGATGATAACAAAGATGTTGAATAAGAGATTGGAGGTTGATCATGAAAGTACACAAGCATATGAACTACTAAAGTTCATCAGATCTCAAGTGCAGAAGTAGAAGAGTGTTTGAAAGAATCATCATCAGAAGACAAGAAGATTTAATCCAGAAGAAACTTGGGATTTGAAGATAAATCACAAGTTTAGGGGAGGATTGTTGGGAATAAATCTTCACAAGAGTTAATACTGCCAAGGTATAACTAACAGTACTAATGGAGTTAGTACTGCCAGTACATACTTAGTACTGCCAGAGTTAGTTAATACTGCTAGAAGAAAGATTAATACTGCTGATGGTCAAAGCTGCTGACTTGGAGATAAGGATGCATGGAGATAAATAAGGAATGTATATCTTTTATATTTTAGGAAGATTTGTATGTGATTATGATTGATAGTTATCTTGTAAAGGACTCCTTGTGGTGTATAAAAGGAGATCCTAGGTTAAGGTTTTAGATACGCATACACATACATAGACGAATACATCTTAGAGAAAGATTGTAATAGCTTCAAGGTTTGTAACCCTAGTACTAATCAAGAGTACTCGTATTATCAATAATATTGAAGCAGTTTGTGATATATTCATTGTTGGTACTGTTCCATTGCTAAATACTTCTAGAGTATCAAAGTGTAGATTCCGCATACACTTTGGTATACAAACAAAGTCTCAACTGTTGTTATTTTGGATTCATCCAAGGTAACAAACACTTTACAAGGTAAAGAATCGATCAAGGCGTGGGATCAACAATAAAGTCTGGACATTAGTTCCTGCACTTTATGGTAAAACCATAATTGGCTCCAAATGGGTATTCAGGAAGAAAAGAGATGAACTGGAATTGCCATAAAAAATAAAGAAAGACTTGTAGCCCAAGGCTACAATCAGCAAAAAGGCATAAACTATGATGAAACCTTTGCTCCGGTTGCAAGACTTGAAGCAATCAGAATCTTTCATGCCTTTGCCATATACATGAACTTCATTGTTTATCAAATGAATATCAAAAGTGCATTCCTCAATGGTAAACTAAAAGAAGAAGTTTATGTGAAACAACCTCTAGGTTTTGAGAGCAATGAGTTCCCAAACCATGTATGCAAATTAGACAAAGCCCTTTACGGACTTAAACAAGCTCCAAGAGCATGGTATGAAACTCTCTTAACCTTTCTCACTGAACATAAGTTTGTTACAGGTAAGATAGACAACACACTGTTTGTCTACAAAATTCAAACTGATTTGATTATGGTTCAAATCTATGTTGATGACATTATCTTTAGGTCCACCAACATAAAATTATGCAAACAATTTGCTAAACTGATGACTCAAAGATATGAAATGAGCATGATGGGTGTCCTCACCTATTTCCTTGGATTTTAGATTAAACAATATGAAAGAGGCATTTCAATCAACCAAGAAAAATATGTTAAGGATCTGCTGAAAAAGTATGACATAAATGTTTCATCATTGAAAACTCCAATGGTACCCCCTAACAACTTAGGACCTAATCTTAGTGGCAAAGTTGTAAATGAGACTCGGTATAGAGGTATGATTAGTTCACTAATGTATCTAACTAAAAGCAAACCTAACATTCAATTCTCAACTTGTCTCTGTGCAAGATATCAAGCAAATCCTAAGGAAACCTACCTTATTGCTATTAAGAGAATTTTTAGGTACCTAAAATGTTCAGGTTTTGACCTAAAAGGATACTCAGACTCTGACTATGCTGGGTGCAACATGGACAAGAAAAGCACCTCGAGTGCTTGTCAGTTGCTAGGAGGCAAGCTAGTGTGCTGGAATGTTAAAAAAAACAACAATATGTAGCTATGTCCTCAGCTGAAGCTGAATATGTAGTTGCCGCTGGATGTTGTGCCAACATATTATGGATGAAGAGTCAACTCACTGACTATGATATCATTTATAAAAAGGTACCCATATTTTGTGATAACACAAGTGCTATTGCAATCTCAAACAATCTAGTTTTGCACTGAAGAACAAAGCATATTGATATCATATATCATTTTATCAGAGATCATATTTTAAAAGGGGACATTGAATTACATTTTATTCCCACTTAATATCAACTTGTTGATATCTTCATCAAGCCTCTGAATGAGCCAACTTTCAAAAGATTGATTGTTGAACTAGGTATGCTGAACATTGATTCAAAACCTAAAGCTTTAATACTGACTGAAGAAAACTGAAGCTTCAGCGCTTTCATCCAAAACTGAACAAACTTTCATATGCTAAATGCCAGTTCAGTTTTTGCCTATAACCTTTAGCTTGCTTAAGTGAAGTAACTGAGAAATCACACATGTCTCATTTAATTGATTTGTATGAGCATGTGTGGTTTTGTCGCCTTCGCTGGAGCATATATATTGGTCAAGTCAAGAACTAAACAAAACTGATTTATTTTTTTCAGTTCAGTTTATAAAATAATTTTATCTAATTCTTCAGTTGTCTCTCAAGTGAAGTAACTGAGCAATCACATACGTCTCATTCATGGATTTTCATGAGCACTTGGGGTTTTGTCGCCTTCGTTGAAAGATTGATGATGATGAAGATTAGACCAAACCTGAACCTATTCTAGTTTTTCAAACATCAATCTCAAGGTCAGTTTTAAAACAAATGTGATTTTCAAAAATAATATTATTTTATCAAAATAATTTCCTTTTCAAAGAAGTTGTTTAATTAAAATATATTAATAGAGGATATCCAAAAGTTAGAATGACCTCATCATCTTTCTCTCACCTACTTTTTTAGTTGAATAGATGGCTGTTTACTATTCTATGTGTCTGATACATGCTTTGCTAACTTTTATTAAATATAAAGTTTAGCACACATGTTGAAAACAAACCCTAAACATTCTCATAACTTTATAACCTCAAATGATAATTATAATTTCTCAAAGAAAAATTTGTAATTTCATTATTCATATAAATCACAACAAACCTTTCAACACCTCACTCTCACAAATCCATCAAGAACAAACAAAAACACACCTCAAACCAGATTAAATCTTCAAAACCCTAATGGTTGATTCATTATTACACAAACCCTCTTCACCTAAAATCACTCCTAAAGAAGAACCAGTCACTCTTGACAAACTCGAAAGCCCAAATCCTTTCTTACCTGCATATCAGGTTGAGTTCATCTTTGAAGAGATTGCCTTCACCACCAACAATGAAGTTGCACTTCTATATCCCTTGCACCCAAACTCAGAATACTTTAGAGAGGTGTCAGACTTCATTTCCAAATGCTCCCTAAAGGAAGCATATATCAAGGCCCCAACTCAATACAAAGAATACCTGGGTGAATTTTGGTATACTGCAAAGACCTTAGATGACTCTAAGATTTGGGTATCAACTCCTACAAGGGGAATTAGAGGAGACATAGGTATCAACACCTTTAGGAATGCTCTTTGGGCTCATTACCTACCTCACTCAAGTATGTATGTTTCCTCACCCTCTATAACAATAGTGAGACCATGGTTTACAAATATAGATTACATTGGGGAGATTAGGGCAAAGAGAACTCTCAAAAAGAGTTGTTTTCCTCCTAGGTGGAGGCCACTGATGGGTCAAGTCATCCAGTGCTTAGGTGGGAAAACAGGTGGCCTGGACCAAATTTCCAACTAAGATGCCACCATCCTGTATTGTTTGGCAAATGGGGTAAAGGTAGATTATGCTATGCTAATATGGGAGGATATATTTCACAAACTAAGCAAGAAAACTAGAGAAAAGGTTGTTCCCTATCCTAGGTTTATATCCCTTTTACTGGAATACATGATGCCTAAATACGAGAATAAAGAGCTCACCATAAACCTCACTCAGGTCTTCAGTGTTCACAACTGGGCACTGAAGCCAAACCAAACTGAAGGACCTCCCTTTACTGACCACATGAAGGCCATCTGTAATTTAGATGTGCCTGTGGACCCCAAAGCTCCTAAACCTTCACAAACTGAGGAGGTTCCCCAAGGCAAAAAGCCTGGAGCTAAAAGTAGACTCAGAAGAAAACAATCTTCAAAACACATATCTGAGTCCAAGACTGAGGCATCCAAATCCAAAACTGGCCAATCAAAAAAAGAAACTCAGTCCAGTTTGGCCAAGGACAAAAGCCCAAGCCATCCTTCACCTCCCACTTCAGTGGTTGGTGAAATGCATAAAGAGGCACAACAAGCAGCTGGTGGCCCAACATCTTTAAGGGCCACCAGTGAAGATGGAGCCCACCCTCAGCTCAATAGTGGTATGTCTGCATTTAATTCTTATTAAACCTGTTTTATTCAGCTTCTTTCATTTGCACTATGAGTCTGCATCAGGACATGATGCTTCAGCAGATTCCACAGATGAGGCTGATCCTGGATTATCTACTCCTAATGATTCCTTACCCTCACAACAAGGTATGGATGAAAGACCAAAAACTATTAAATTGATCACATATTTTCAGGGACTAATCCAAGTGTTCTTATAGATCAAACCAAATCTGCTAGAGATGGGTTAAAAACTGCCCAAACTGATTCAGGTACAAATGAGTCCAAAGCTTATGAAATTTCAAAGAAAATAAAGCTGGAGGATTTATCAGATCTCTTGAAAGACACAAGATCTGCCTTCTTCACTCCTGACTCCCCACAAGATGAACCAATTATTGTTTTAGATGAGAGTAAAGAGGAAGAAGAAGTTGCCAAAGATAAAGACACTCATGCTTCTTCTCATGATGTACCTGAAGACACTTCAATCCCTCATCCTCCATCTCCAAAATCGGCTCAACTTCAAGAGTTAATGGCTCAGGTTCAATTACTTCAGTCCCAAAAGGATGAGCTGGAACAACAAAAAGCACAAGCTGAAGCTGAAGTTACCTCACTGAAGGCTAGGCCCTCATATCCAGACGTCAACCAGCTTACTACTCTTCTGGTAACCTCTCTAAAGTCTGAACTCTCTAAACTCTTAGCCTCACATAACTTTGCTAGCTGCTTGCCAACTGAACTAAAAGAGTTCCCCTCAAAATTTACTGAATTATCTAGAGAGATTAAAGAGCTAAAGAAGCATGTTAAAGATATGAAAATCAAGCTACCTAGGGACTTAAAAGAGATTCCAACAAAACTGGAGACTTTCACTTCCACTATCTCCAGTCTTACATCCCAGGTTGCTGAACTAAAGAACATTCAATGGGAACTTCCAGAGGAGCTTCAACCTTTAGCAGTTCTAGTTTCTTCAGTTCAGAAATATCTTAAGACTTTGGATTCCCTTCCAAATCTATTAAACAAGGTTACTGAAACCTTGAACAGGTTTGCAAGTGGTGGAAAATGCATTAGCAGGCCAAGCAACTGCTTCACCTGCTGAGGGGGAGAAGAACACCACCAAGGATGCTGAAATAAACCTGTAAAATGAATTAGTTGATCTTTTGGGCATTGATGTGGTGGAACAATATCACAAGAAGAAGTTACTCTTTGATAAATATTGTGACAAGATGCTGAAAAGAAGAAAAAGCTCAAAGATCATAAACTACGATGTTATCATACAAAAAGGCCCTATCCCACTGAAAGTATATAGGGAAAATGAGACTATTGAAGTCATTGCAAATCTCAAAGTCAGTGACTTACATCTGGCTGAATAGAGAGAGGTGGTATAAGTTTGTCCCGATATAAAAGAAAAAGGATGGAAAACCATCTATGGATTGATAAAGACAAGAATGGAATACCTTGATCAAACTGAAGAAGAACTAAAGATTGACTTCAACAAACCTCTCAAAGAACAAGATCCTCTGAATGATCTAAATGAGTTAGCAAACAAGAAAATAAAAATAACTAGTGACTTGAAAGACCATTCCAGGTCAACAAAGAAACATAAGTCATCAAGTTCAGCATAAAGAAGAGGTTCATTGGGCAGCTAAGACAGTAGAATGGAAACCGTTTTTAATAACTTTATCTTTTGTAAAATTAATGTAATGAAAGTTAGAATGAACGGTTATCAGTTTATGTTGTTTAATTTATATCAGTTTTGTAAGAAGAAGTTGTTTTGCTCACTTATAATTGATTTTAACTTAGGCTATTTGTATATTCAAATAGGAGGAGATTGTTGGGTTCAGTTCTTGAGCCCTTTAGTATTTCAGTAGATTTAAACATAAAATCCCCTAAGTATTACTCAAGTTGAAGTCTTTCAGTTTGAGTCGCTGAAGTTTCTTCAGCGTCAGCTCTTCAGGTCCTTAGAAGATTGGGAAGTATCTTCACTTTAGTTTATGCAGTGGTACAGAAACTGAAGAAGGCTTTTGGTAAGAGCTTCAGTTTAGCTTGGTTGACAATTCTAAGCTGAACGTTCTCTATCTCCTTAACAGAAGTTGAAACGTGTTATTTCACTTCTAGAAGGTTTACAAGGCAGGAAAAAGATTTCTTTATGTCAAAAGGAGTAAAGCAATCTCCTTGGGAAATGTTTCTTCTAAAGTTGGTATAAAAATACAACAACTTTCCTCAAAGGATAGTACCTAGTACTAGAAAGAAAACGTGCATTAAATGGTAGTTTAACTACCCATTTAATGCTTGCCACATAGTCTAGGTTAAACTTGTAAACCCTAATCTCTTTGCCTATAAAAGGAAAGGGATTCCCAGAGTAAATGTTATCTCTTCCAATTAATGTGAAACACATTGAAGAGTTCATTTATCTCTCAAACAAACTGAATAGAACCTACTGAAGTTGAAGCTTCAGTTCTAGTCGAATAGTTTGTTTTCTTATTTATCATAACTTTGGTTAGAGAATAAGTTCGAAGGAGATAACACCCCAATTGTCATTCAACCACCTTGTTATTTCGCTAGCAAGGCGTGTCATAGATTCTTTATTTGATTTTAATAAGAACCTATACGTTGAAAAGTACTTTTGTGTGTTTTAAACTTGTTCTTTATATTCTTCATATATATCTATTTAAAACTCACTTTGTTGCCATGGAATCTGATTAGTTTAACTTGATAAACCATATATCAGATTCTAAGGGACCAACAAAAAGAAATGAAAAGAATAAAGCGTACGACATGTGCATGAAAAAGCAAGTAAATGGCACATGAGAAAGAAACAAATCAAAAATACGTTCAAAAAGAATTGCCAAAACATATAAAACAGACAACGTGTAAAGAGACAAAAATGTTATATACAAATTTGTTGTTATTGATCACACATTCTTGTCATTATACGTAATTCATCATGTTTCAATCATAACAACAACTACGTACTGCTTTTCAACTTGTTCATGTGAATCGTCAGTACGACATGGCCAAAGCCAACGTGAAGGTAGATCTTGCCAATCTACCAAGTCCTGCTCACAGTAGGGTTATTGGACACATTTTACTATGTCAGCCACTACATGATGCATTAACTGTGTTAGCCTTGAAATGTGTACGACTTATACGGAATTACAACTAGTTATCATAGCCAAACACGCAGGGACTAGAAATGTCATATTGTATAAGTTAGATCGTGTGAAGGCTATAAATACCCCTCCTTACTTCCAAGGAGGCGTGAGGGTTATCATTTGGTGTATTACTTTCTCTTTCTAAAGCTAATACACCTCTTACTTTTCTCTCTTTGCTCTCTCTCTCTAGAAATGGCTAACTTCTTATTTTATCCTCCCCGACCTTTGGATCGTGGTTTAGCTAGTGAAATCTAATAGTTAACAATTAGTATCAGAGCTAACCAAGGGTGTTTTGTATTTGTTTTTGTGTCGGATATAGCTTATTTTGCTTTATTCGTGGTTGATTTGGGCTTATCTATGTTCCTATATCACGTCTTACTTGTCAAGACATAAAAGCACATATCTTGGTTTTTAAACATCATTTTGAAATAAAGTTTGTGTTTTTATGATTCGAAAACATGTTTAGGAAAAGATTTGCAAGAAAAGTTGTTGTTTTTCATGTAAAATCATTGATTTTCGATTTGTGTTGTGTTATTTGGCTTAAAAAGGACAATCGAATTTGAAATCTCAATCGTATTTGGATTTAATTAGTATTTGCCAACCGAATTTGTAAAATTGAAATCTTAGTCGAATTTGGTTTTTAATCGATCGAATTTGATTTGGTTTGTGTGAGTCGAATTTGGTGTGGCGTTGTACCAATCGAATTTGGATTAGTTTGAATCGAATTTGAAATTCAGTTAAAGTAGCCAATCCAACATATTATGAAATTCGGTTAAAATTCCCAACCAAATTTGGTAAAGGAGTTTAACTGAATTTGTAATTTGATACTCAATCGAATTTATAAGCACTCAATCGTATATGTTGAATCAAATTTGGTGTTGGTTTAAATTTACGCTAAATCGAATTTGGATAGAAAAAATGGCAACCGAATTTGCAAAAATGTGCCAACCGTATTTTCAAATTAGTACCAATCGAATTTGCAAAAAATGTGTCAACTATAATTGCAAAATAGTACCAACCGAATTTAGAAAATCTACTTCAACCGAATTTGGAATTAGCCACTAACCGAATTTTCCATAAGTTGGATTAACCGCGGTTACCCTGAAGTTAAGACTTGCTTGCACCGTCAGTCCAAGGTTATCAAGAACACTAATAATCATCATCATGGACTCATATCGATTAGGTGGGCATCAAATTGAATTAGGGATTCATATTAACAGGGAAATCAAACCTTACACCAAAACCAACAACAAAACAAACATAATTAATTACACTTAAAACGATCCTTCATAAGATTCACTTAAACGTCAAATGGCTAGATATCGGGTACTTAAATGTGAAGGTGATTACAAAGTTAATTTGGTATTTCTTATTTGAGATTAAAGTGGGATTTCACGAAGGCGTCTACTTATTTCATCGTCGAGCTTTTCCTCTACTTTCTAATTCTTTTCTTCAAACCCCTCTATCAAATGATAACTTGCTTGAGCACATAAGTATTATGTATAAGACTTGGACTATCTAGTTATACTTGATGTAAGGAGTTACGTTGGAGTGCTTACAATGTATAACTATCACTTAAAGGAGTTACGTTGTAGTGCTCACTGCTTAGTATCACACGTAGATCTAGATGTGGATAGTTTCAAGAGGTGGTGTACATCATATACTTTTGATGTTTTTTATAGAGTACTTGGGGATTCTAAAGCTACAGACCTCTTTACACCGTTCTTCAATCAACAATAGTGCAAGCTTAAGTAACAAATTTAGGGGATTGTATTTCAATTTCAAGTTGGGAATATCAAGTTCTCTCAGAAGAAAAGAGACTAAAGGTAAGAAAGTAGTC
>BQNB010089843.1:0-26378 GCA_026074375.1 Tanacetum coccineum
TCCCTTTTATTCAAGCTATTTTGCTGTATTTTTTTTAGAATTTTTATAATTAGTTTAGTATTTTTAAACATTTATTTTTATTAAAAACTTTAAAAATTCATAAAAAATAGAAAAATAATCAAAAAAAATAAAATTCTTTTTTAGAAAATTTTCTTTTATCGTAAAGTTTCTAGGAAAATTAGTTTTGCTTTCGTATGGTTAAAATTGCAAAATTTCGATTCTTAAAGAACGAGATTCGTTTCCGTTATCGTTTTTCGTGTTTTTAAGCTCATTTCAACTCCGTTTTTGTTCTAGTTTTCTTTAAACTTACTTTTTAGTCAAATAGAGTCCATTTAAAAAGAAAAAAAATAAGTTAGGTTTATTTTTAGAAATTTAGGGTTTTTGACCTCCGTTTAGGGGTCCCGTTTTGCGTTTTTACTTAAATTTTGATTTCCCGTTATTTGTCTTCATGCTTAATTATTAAAGTTTGTTAATTTTAATTTTTAAAAGTAGATAATCAAATCAATCTTTGTTTCCAATTCAAATCATTGTCCGAGCATCAAACGTGGTTTTAATTTCACAAGTCGTTGGGGGATAACGACCCGGGAATCATACTTCCCGGTTTATATACATATTATATTATATATTTTTGTGAAGATTTTCCTCTTTTCCTTTGTCCTCAAGGGTAAATTGGTAATTTTCCATCATATTATATATTTTATTATTACGTATATATAGATTCTGACGAATCATAACTCATTATCATATTCAGACAATGATGTTTCATTTTTCAAATTAATGTCATTGACATGTTGAGAACTTATAGTGGGTTTAGATGACAAACCTGATTCAAAGCTTAATGTATCATCATAAACTATAGCTAGAAATTTTGTTTCAAAAAATCTGAGATCGTTAATGTCTTCACATACCTCATCTTACCATACGTAGCAGATTTCCAGTTATATACTTTAGCGTTTCTAAGAGCTTTCTCAGGTTCATACTGAACATATTCTTCCATAGTCATATCCCGGTCCTCCATTTCCTGTAATAAATTTGCAACGAACACTGAGGAAAAGGTCAAATAGATCGATACACCGTATTCAGTAAACTAGATACGTCGTATTGATGTTTAATGTCAAATACGATGTATTGGTTTAGAAAAAAAATTATACACCGATTAGTTGTAGGTCGTTGTGCGTAGGTAATTTATTATTCAAGTTTTACTATTTATATTTTGTTGACTTTACCTATTAACAAACACTAACGAGCAGTGTACCCGATCAGTTGTAGGTTCGTTGGTAAGTAGGATATCGATCACTAAGAGCGAGTGTTAACACTTAAATCTATTAGTATTTTAGTTACTAAGTTAGTCCTAATTAATCCTATGTTAAATCTAAGTTAAACCTAAACTAACGCAAAAGGGGGGTTTTCAGCCTGAGAGACAAGCACGAGTTTTGGTTTACCTAAACTAAGATGAGGGCGATCAACACACACAAGCTGATAGACAGAAGATAAAGAAGCGGTCAAGCCTGATGTAAGGAACACGTATTAACCATATTTAATCTAATAAAACACATGTTTTGTTTATAAGTGCAATGATTGTCTTATCTCCTTGGTGACATATTATTCCTAGGTTTAGGCGGTACTTCTTCCTAAACCCTAGATGCTCCAATTCTGTCACAATTAAACACATCCGCATAAAGCATTCATTGTTGATTATAATCTATCTTAGGAGACAATAATGGTGATCTTATCGAATCCTATCTCAACGAGACTTTACTAACTTACTACTTAACGGCTCTTTATATACTAGTAGTCCACTGTCCAAATCTTTACCCAATGAATCAGAAAGTTATTTGTTAGTTATAGGTCATCTGCTAGTCTACCTATTCACTAAACCAAAGGAAAAGACAGGTCAATATTTGTGATCCTATTACTCTAGATATATACATTGTTGTATGTAGTTTTATGCCAGACTCTAGCTAACGCTCTATTTGTATTCCTAGATATAGTTGAATGATAAGTTAAACACATACTTAAGCACATAAACGAGTATAAATTGATAAACATAATCAACACGCAACGAATAAGCATACAAACTAAATAAACAAAGCAAACATTAACTTAGCATAAACATGGCTAATACCTAAAGGTATTAGCTAATAGCCATTGTAACTATACAAATGTCAGATGAACGATTAAAGTAAACTAAACGATAATTATATCGAACGATACTAAAAACCGAACGCATATTTAGAGTATAGAAATTACAAGGGTTTTCCTATGAATTGAAGCACTTCGCAGGACCTTCTTGGCTTCTCTTCTCTTCTGAAAATCGAGCTTGGTGGTTAACGCCTCCCTTTTCTTTGTTTTAGGGTTCGGTATTTATAAGGCCTAGAATTTATTCGATATGCCGTATTGAAAGGGTTCAATACAGTGTATTGGGGTTTCTTGTCGTGGGCTCCATGATTATTATATTCCAGAATATTCCATGACTTGTACTTTAAATACGGTGTATGGCTTCACCTGGATACGGCGTATAGATCTTTCCTTTATGGATGCTGAGTGAAGATTATGGCACGGATAAGCCGTATCTTCCTTGATGAATACGGCGTATAGGTTGTCAGAATAGTGCTCTTCATGATTTCTTCGTTAAAGCTCCAAAATGCGTGCCTTTTGATTAACTTTCACTCTTTGCACGATAATTACTGCAAATCATAAATATAATTAATTAAGTGCCAATTCATGCATAAATAATGTAAAACGAGCAATGTAGCTAGGATAAATGATGCTATAAAATAGATGTTATTTGATGTCATTAATGGTCCTATATCTCCCAAGGGCGGCCTCGTTATCGATATAGGATCGTCACCATAAATAAGGGACCGGCACCTGGAGACGATTTCCAACAGTTTTCTTTCTCTACTTTTGACCATCTATCCCATAGGCTCAGCTACTCCTACCCATAATTCACAAACATTCTTTGAATTTGTGAACTCTAACACCATACTCTAAATACTTCACCCCTCCTACTATAAAAATGTCTCATTTCCACACCATCTTCCTCCTCATCCTCAACCTACATTCCTTATGTCATCCTCTCAAACCCCCTCTTCCAAATTGTCCAAGAAACCCAAAATCTCTGTAAGACCAATATGGAGGAAGAAGTTGAACAATTGCCATTCACAACATGAGGATGAAGTTAAAACACCCACACCAATGCCTAAATCAAAACCACCATCTCCATCAAATGAACCTCCAAAGGATGCATCTCTAAAAGCACCCCCACGTCTACTCTCATCACCATCTCATTCTACTCAACCCGTTGATCCTTACCTTAATGTTGTTTTAGAAGTAACTCAAGATGACAACCAAACTCAACCTCCACAACCTTAATCACCAAACTCAACTAGGGGATTAATTGCTCAAGAAATTAATCATCTTTACGGCCTCTCTAATCTCATAGAGATGCACATTCAGAACCCAATCATGGCTCCCTTACCACCATCACCACCTCAATCATCCGTGCACCATCATCTTACTTTGGACCAAGTCAACACTCATGGTGCCTATTGCGCTTGTTGTCTTTACAACCGCAATCAATTCCAATCCTTGAGGTAAGATCTTAATGGATTAAATTCCTTCTCACACGCCTTAATCCACCACTCCAACTTCCTCGCAACTATCCACCAACAACAATTTCCGTACCAAATACCCCACCACCAACCTCTCCACCCGCAAACTAAACATATTGTATGTTTAGTGTACTTGTTTCAAATAAAAACTCATCACCTCTTTTGCAAGCAAATCATATGGCTCTTGATCATTTAGGATAGTTGTAGTTTTTATTTTTCCATGCAATGTATAATCATGCTTTATGTAAGATTTTTTTATGTTATGGATGAAATTTAATTTTATGTCATGATTGTGATGGTTGAATTATTTTTTATGGTTGATGTATAGGTTTGGCTTCTCTTATTTTTAGCCACTTTATATATTTTGTGATATTGCTCGAAGTTAGAAATATATATTGCACTCGTTTTTTAACTCATTTTTGTAGCAAGTCACCATAGCTTGATTCTTTGGTGCCCTCGAACGAGGGGAATCACATATCAAGGGGGAGCGTTTATTTCATCGATTTATTATTTTCGCATCGACGACGTCTTTTTGATTCACTAAAAACTTGTTTAAATATATTTTTATATATAATGAGTTTATATTTTGTAATCATCAAAAAGGGGAAGATTGTTAATACAAATAATGTCTAAAAACGTTAGTTATATTTATCGACTTCTCTACTTTTTGATAATAACAAAATGTAAAAACATTGTACGTAAAATTAAACGTAAACAAATTATTAGTCGTAAATTTCCATTTTGACGTAAATCACTTACGGTATGAACAAACAAATGATTAATTTGTTAAATGATCAAAGTAATACCTTTTTGTCCTAAACTTTATATTTTTATAAATGCAACAAAACTTTTTTACAAAAATAAATTAGACAAAATATTTTTGTAATTAAAAGAAATGTTTTATTAATTGACCTCTAACAATTTCTCTCTTGGATGCATACACGTGCTTCCAATTCTGAACTTGTTGAACCTTTACCTGAACTTGAACGTACTCTGAATCGAAGACTACGTCGGGCAAAAACAGAAGAGTTCCATACGATCAAAGAAATAATCCACCACAACACCCAAGAATTGTCTACCCGCCAATTCTTAACATCAATTACTTCCGTTACTTTCTTGATATTCTTTGAAATTATGATCCAATGAATGAAGAACTCATGTGGGTTGTCGACCATGTTGTCGCTCCGACTACCAATTCTGCAATCACTATTCCAAAAACCGCGAATGAATTTGGTATTAAAGGTAACCACTTGACTCTTGTCAAAGGAACGCAATTTGATGGTAGAACCAAAACCGATCCTCATAAACACATTCATGAATTCTTTGGAATCTGTGATATGTTTAAATACATGAGGTTACTGACACAATAAAGCACGTCCGCCTAATGATGTTTCCCCTATCACTAACTGGAGAAGCAAAAACATGGCTGGACGAACTCAACGAAGGAACTATCAAAACATGGGATGGACTTTGAATCGCTTTCATTAGCCGATTCTATCCCCCAGCTCTTTTCGACTGACTCCTCGTAGAAATCCGAGCTTTCTCTCAACATGAAAATGAATCTCTGATCGATGCTTGGCTTCGTATGAAAGAAATGCTCCGAAACTGCCATGGTCATAACCTGTCTAAATGCAACATTATAAAAATCTTCTATCTTGGTCTCAGCGAGATAACCCAAGAAGTTTTGAATGCCGCAGCAGGTGGTATTTTCCTCTATAAAACACCAAAATTAAGCTTATCAACTTCTAGAAGATAAAGTCTTACTCAAGCTCGACTGGACTAAAAATCAAAAAACCAAATCATCTCTTAAAAAAACCGCTGCTTTTGCGATGAGGTAGCAATAAACTCCGAACTGACCAAAATTATGGCCAGAATGGAGCATGACCTTGAAACTGGATGCTCAGTTCAAAGAAATCTAATCTAATGCTAAAAAAAAACCAAAACCCATTCCTAATGAAGGTGACATACTAATGTCCCGTGAAGAAGAAGCCAAATTTATGCAAACTTTCCATAAGACTCATTTTTACAATGATTACCGCGACCGAGACTCGAATCGCTATAATTGGCGTTCAAGCGAACGGAATGATTATAATCGAGACAACTACCGACCCAATACTGATGATAAACCTTACGATCTTCATAAACAATTCAACGATTTCATGAAATCTCAGCAATCAACCAACGCCTTTGTCAAAGAAACATTCATGGACCTTCAAACTTAACTCAAGACAGTAGCAAAAAATCATCAACCTTTAATCCAGAATCTTGAGACTAAGTTTGACAGACTTGCTGATAAGCAATCGGGCGACCTTCTGGATCTCCTTTTCAAAAAAAAGTAAACACTCAAACCTACCAAAAAGGACACCACTCCAAAGTATCATCCACCAGTAATCTCGTAATGAGATATGAATTCCGTATTCACTAGCACAGTGGTAAACTCATACCACCAGTTTACCTAAATGATCAATAAGACCAATTCTTAAACCCCTATAAAACTTTGATGGTGAAGATGTAGATGGATGCAACTACACCACAACCAAAAGACTTAATATCTAAACCAGCCAAGGAAACTCGTTACCCAATCCATACCCAAACTCATATATCAATCCTGTATCCTCAACGTCTAAGGAAAGAGAAAATGGAAGCTCAATATGGAAAATTTCTCGACATGATCCGCGCCGTTCGAATCAATGTACCTCTTGTCGACATCTTAGCCGAAATGCTTAACTATGGAAATTTTCTCAAAGAACTCATAAGAAACAAGCATAAAATCGAACAAATTTCTGTCGCTTTCCTTAGCGACGAAAGTTCAGCGATGATCCAGAATAAAGTTCCACCAAAACTTGGAGACCCCGAAACTTTACTTATTCCATGTAATTTCAACAAAACTTTTTCCTGTAATGCTTTAGCCGATCTTGGTGCTTGCATTAACCTTATGCCATATTCTTTATATGCAAAACTATCTCTCGAAACTCTTAAAACTACCAAAATGAGCGTCGAGATTAGCCGACATATCATTCCAATACCCTGTTGGAATAGCTAAAAATATGCTCGTTGAAGTTGGTAAATTTACCTTTCCTGTCGATTTCGTTATCTCCGAAAGGAAGAAGACAGTAAGGTTCTCATCTTTTGAGACGGACCCATTTCTTCACACTATGACGCAGTTATTCAAGTTATACAGAACAAACTCAATCTTGGTGTTGGGACTGAATGACATGATCTTCAATATCGATTCTATGATGAAACAATCTTATTCAACGATGATACATGTTTTAGTATCGATGTTATCGATGAAATTTTAGAAGAAGACTTTGATGCTCTTCTAGACGAAGGTAGTAAAATCCCCATTCCATCGAAGGAACCCTTCTCAAAGAAGAAATCTTTACTGAATTCGATGAATTTATGGCAATGACTGCCGATGAAAACTCTGACTCTGAATCTGACACCGAAGACCCACCATTCGAGAAAATCACCATCGACACCGATTTTAAAAATTAAGACATCCCTTGAAGAACCTCCTACGGATATTAAACTCAAACCTCTTCTTGATAATCTAGAATATGTATTCCTGGAAGAACCCTATTTTCTTCCTGTTATCAAATCATCTCAGCTTTCTAAAGAAAAGAAAAACAAACTTGTATCCGTCCTTAAAAAACATAAGGAAGCCTTGCCTGGAAATACAACAGACATTCCGGTATTAGCCCATCATTTATGCAAGCACAAGGACTACAACTTCTGAATGACAAGAAACCCGTTTTCCAAAAACAAAGAAAGTTGAATCCAAACATGCAAGAAGTTGTTAAGAAAGAAATCGTAAAACTCTTGGATACCGGTATCCAATTGCCGATAGTCCCTGGGTTAGTCCTATTCACTATGTACCAAAGAAAGGTGGTATTACAGTTGTCACTCAAACAGAAAATGATAAACTTGTCCTAACAAGATCTGTACGTGTTGGCGAGTATGCATCGATTATCGTAAACTCAATAAAGCAACCGCAAAAGATCATTTGCCTTTGCCGTTTATGGATCAAATGTTAGAAAGACTTATAGGAAATAAATATTTCTGTTTCCTCGATGATTTTTTTTAGCTATTTTCAAATTCCTATCGATCTTAACGATCAAGAAAAAACAACTTTCACATGTCCTTTTGGAACATACGCTTATAGGTGAATGCCTTTCGGACTATGTAATGCTCCTGCCACATTCGAAAGGTGCATGCTGGCAATCTTTCACAACATGATCGAAGAATCAGTCGAAGTTATTAATGGATGATTTCTCGTATTTGGGAATTCTTTTGACAAGTTCTTAAACATCTCGGATAATGCTCCGGCATTGTAAAACGTTGCTCTTATTGTCCTTAACTGGGAAAATGTTCCACTTCATGGTCAAAGAAGGAATTGTGCTTGGACACAAGGTGTCTAGCGCATGACTTGAAGTCGACAAAGCAAAAATCAATGTAATCTTAAAACTTCCACCCCCTACTAACATCAAAGGTGTTAGAAGCTTACTCGGACATGCTAGATTTTACCGAAGATTCATAAAATATTTCTCAAAAATGCCCTGGGCCTATAACTAAGCTGCTGAAAAAAGATACTCCATTTGAATTCAACAATGGGAATGTCAAAAAAGTATTCGAATATTGTAGGAGAAACTCACATTGGGCACATGTGATCGTAAGCCAAACTGGATCTTCCATTTTGTACTTATGTGTGATGAAGTGATTTTCGCAGTTGAGCTGTTCTTAGGACAAAAGATGGTACAAAACTTTCATCCAATCTATTTCGCAAGCAAAACTCTTAACCCAGCTCAAAAAAATACACCGTAACCGAAAAAGAACTTATGGATGTAGTTTTTGCATTCGATAAATTCAGATCCTATCTTATTCTCTCAAAAACTATTATTCACACAGATCATTCAGCTCTTAAGCACTTATTCATGAAACAAGATGCGAAACCACGCCTTATTCGATGGATTCTACTTCTGCAAGAATTTGACATAGAAATCAAAGACAAAAAAGGAACATAAAATGTTGCTGCCGACCACTTGTCTCAAATTAAAAATGGACTAAATAAGCGATGATAGTTGAAGTCGATGATAATTTCCGGGGAGAAAATCTTAAGGAAATCAAACACGAAGTGATCATCATGATTCACAGACTTTGCAAACTACTTGGTAGCTGATATTATACCAAAAGGGACGACGTATCAACAAAAGAACAAATTCTTCTCTGACCTAAAACACTATTTCTGGGAGGAACCTTACCTTTTCAAAGTATGTTCTGACAGAATGATCAGACGCTGTGTATCTGGACCAAAAACCCAAACCATATTAGATCAATGTCACCACGGACTAACCGGTGGACATTATGGACCCAACGTAACTACTAAAAAGGTCTTAGATTAAGGATTTTATTGGCCAACAATCATCAAAGAAGCTCATACTCTAGTTCACCTTTGCGAAGCATGCCAAAAGACATGAAATATATTGTTATCGGATGAGAATGCCCTTAAACAACATTCAAGTATGTGAAATTTTTGACATATGGGGTATTGACTTTATGGGACCATTCCCAAAATCATATAAGTTTGAATACATTCTTGTCGCTGTTGATTATGGGGCCGAAGCTCAGGCTTTACCAACCAATGATGCCCGAGTGGTTATCACTTTTCTAAAGAAACTATTTTGCCATTTTAGAATGCCCAAAGCTCGATTCAACGATTCGAGGTACTCACTTCTGCAACATAAATAATGGAACAAAAACCATGAAAAGATTCTGGCGTTAATCACCGTTTTCTACATCATATTATCCTCAACAGTGGTCAGTGAAAACTCGTACAGAGCTCTTAAAGAATTCTTGAAAAAACTGTTAAGGCAATCCTACTATTGGTCAAGAAAACTTGATGACGCTCTGTGGGCTTTTCGCACCGCTTACAAAACACCTACCGGTACCACACCCTACAAACTAATATATGGAAAAACTGGCCAATTACCATCCCCCCAGTTGAAATTGAACCACCATGGCATAACTTGAGCTCTGAAGAATTGCAACCCTGATCTCATGGGCGCGGTGTGAGAAAATTATAGTTTCAGTTAACGAGATAGATGATCTAGACAGTCAAGGCTTATGAAAACTCTCATCTATACAAGCAGACAAGTCTGCACGACAGAAAATTAAGGACTAATGGAGAAGATTCAAAAAAACAAGGAACAAAGTTTTGCTATTTCATAATAGTACAAATTTAAACAACCAAAACTCAGATCTCATTGTTAGGACTCTTACGTAGTCAAAACAACAATATCCATCGGATAGGTTGAACTCTAAGGAAAAGTTGGAAGACGTTTTATTGTCAATGGCCCATCGACTTTAAAACTATATCATGAAGAAGACAATGACCCAAAGGAAGCAGTAACTCCTTTTTCCCAAAAGAATGACCCATGAAGTACGACTCTAGCTAATGACTCTCTTAAAAATTAAGCGCTTCTCGAGAGGTAACCCGTGCTTTATCTTAAGTGAGGAGGAGTTCCCTTCCTCATTTTTCTGTCATATCCTTATTTATTTTCTAAAAAAAACACAACAAAATATTTTCTTTTTGTTTGCTTACTTTTATGCAGGTACTTTAGCTTAAAGATATGGAAAATTATGAAGTATGCTCGAGGATAGCTCTCTCACAGCTATACATTTTCCTATGCTCCGGGAAGTACCGTTTTCCCTTAATTTTCCCTATTTTATTTCTATTATCAGTTATCACATTGAGGGCAATGTTCAACTTAAGTGTGGAGGGGGAGCCAAATAGGAAAAATTAACATATCCCTTTTTACAGTTTGCCCTTGCAAAAATTTCCAACTGATATTTTATAAAAAATCTTACATATATATGATTTCAAAATTAAAAATGATCTTAGTTAGGCAAATCCTACCGGATTGACATTATACTAACACAACCTACTCACTAATTGTGAGAATTTAAGCTTTAGAATATCCAGGTATCCACCTTTGGTACCCAAGATAATTGATGCCTTTAGCTTGTTTGAATTAAGGTTTGATTGCAGTCACATGTGTCTATTCTGTCGTTACGGATGTGTACGTATGGTCTTTGTCGCTTTTTCTGAAACATTAGTATTGGTTGATCATTATATTTGAGAGAGCCGGCAATTTAGAAGCTCTAGAACCTGTCGCTTGATCATCATTTACTAGACCGAAGCCAGATTTATCTTATGATATGAATTCCGCAAGTCCATGTTCTTCTAAGTGTTCCCTTTAGTGCTAAATTGCTAAAAGTTCTAAGTAAAGAAGTTAAAATTAAATGAAGAAGTTCTGTGCCAAGCCTTAGTTACCGTATGGTATATATATTATCTTATATATATATATTATATGTGTGTGTGTGTGTTGTTGTGTGTGTTGTGTGTGTGTATTGTTGTGTGTAAGTTTAAAGGGAATAAAGGCTTATGTTTTGGCACGTAAAGATTGTATTGGCTCCAGTATCAAGTTCCGCCCACTCGGTCAGGTTTTTGTGTTAAGACAGCCTATGTGTAGCTGTCTAGATTATGTCTGTGCAATTGAGTGTTCTTCACAAATATAAAACCCTATCTGAGTGGCTGAGTGAATTCTAAAATCAAACACTATCCCTATGTGAGGTGCTATGTTATATGTCTATGCCTGGAAATGTTTACCTATATGCCTAAATTTTAATGTCCAAAATTTTTATCCACGTACACGATAAAATATTTTTTATTTGCTCGCTTTGATTGATTGTCGGCAAGCAATAAGTATTTAAGTGCGAGGGAAGCGAAAAACATGGATTTGATATACGCCCAAAGTTTATAACATGTTTTCTATGGCGTTATTTGTATATATTTTATCATTTCTCGTGAACTTTCGATACTTAATAGCTTAAATTGCTTGCATGTTCACTTGAGACATCCTCCAGGTTATGACGACCGGTGATGTGGGAGGTGAGGAGGGGAGAAATTATGCCTAAAACCCATTATTAATATTTTTCAATCTCTTCGTTTTGATAATCACAAATGTAAAATCAATTAATGAAAAAATTAATTGTAAACAAGCAATTAGTAGTTAATTTTCATTTGAAAATTTAAATCACTAAAGGTATGAATAAACAAAATGCTTAATGTAGTTTTATGATCAAAAGGATTTTTTATTTAACCTCAAACTCTGTATGAAAAATGGACACAAACATTTTTATATCTTTTACAAAAACATTTTTAGATTTAAAAGAAATGTTTTATTCAAATAAATATTTTAAATTCATATTTTCTACCCAAAAACGGCTAGAAATGTTCTAGAAAACACCTCCCTTAGAAAAGACAAAAAAGGGAGCGTCAGGCATGGGCGGCCCCCTTAATTAAAACAGGCGGCCCCTTTAATTTTAAAGGGACCGACACCCTTAATTATGGGGACCAGCCATGTGTTTTTTTTGTCCTCGCTTGCCTAATATATACCTGATTATTCACCATCGTATTTTCTCACGCTTTTGCACACACTTCTTTCTGTTTTAAATCAGTTTTTACTTTCCTTTCTATTCCTTTGATTACTAAATATAAAGCCTGTTTCCAAGTGTTCCAAGCTTTGAATCCTCAAGTGCTAAGTGACTTTATGAGAAATAATACTTCCTTTATCATCCAAGTGAGAAGTTTTATATTGCTTAGTATGTGTCCTTGAAACCTTGTTGCATTGTATTCATATCTTGTAAATTATTTTGTATATATTTTTGTGAGGTGTATATCGTAGTTGTGTTACTAAGGTGATTGTAGTGATCATTGTAAGTATAGTTAGAGCGGGTGATCTTAGTAAGTTGTAATAGATTGGTTGTTGCTGTGTGTGATCATTGTAGTGTCTTGGTGAAGTGAAGTTGTTAAGCGAAGTGAAGTTGTGAAGAAGATAGAAGTTGTGTAGTGAAGCCAAGTTGTGAATTGTCATGAAGTGGTGTGTTGTGTTGTGATAGATTGGTTCTAGCTAGGATTAGAACTCGACATTTAGCTTAGTTTCAGAAATTGGTGTATTGACTTTGTTGTGTAAGGTTTCTCCGCCTAATGGGAAGTTGTTGACGTTATGTGAAGAAAATTCTTGTGTTTGAGTGCTCGTAGGAGTAGAGTTAGGCGTAGATGGGCTTCGTTAACGACCACTATAAAATCTTCATGTTGTGGTTTGATCTTTCCATATCTTATTCTTATCTTGCAATATTTATTTACATCTTATCATTACTTACTTGATTAGTTAAATTGTCTATATGTGCATATTAGTGATTCACATTAAGTCGAATCTAGTTTTTATTAAAATACATAAAAATTAATTCTAAAAAGCTTGGGTAAACTATTCAACCCCCCTTCTAGTTTTCATACAATTGGTATCTGAGCAACGTCCAAACAAAGATTTTTAAAATAAACTGTATTTTAAAACTTGAATCGATCTATGAAATCAGAAAAATATTTAGAAGGGCAATCTATGTAAAGACCACCACTATTTGAAAGTGATGGATTTATTTATTAGAAAAATAGATTTGAAACTTATGTGAAATCAGAAGATCTAGATTTTTGGCATGTTATTACTTATGGTGATTTTCCTCTTATTCAAAATAATCCCGAAACTAAAAAGGATGAAATTGTACCATTTGATAAACAAAACAATTGATCTTAAAAAGAAACTTGCTAAAAATAATAAAGCTAAAATGGTGATTTATAATGCTTTACCACATAAAGAATTTGAAAGAATTTTTATGTGTTTAAACCGCAAAAGAAATTTGGGATACTTTATTAATCACTCACCAAGGTAATAGTCAAGTCAAAGATAATAAAATAGATCTTCTTGTTCAACAATATGAACAATTTACGATTCCGGAAGAGGAATCGATAGATAATGCTTTGCTAGATTTAACACTATTATTACTAGTCTAAAAACACTTGATGAAAGTTTTTGTAGCAAGAATTATTATAGGAAATTTCTTAGAGCACTACTACCTAAATGGCGTGCAAAGGTTACGGCTAATGAAGAATCAAAAGATTTAACTTCTTTATCACTTGACGAACTTATTGGAAACTTGAAAGTTTATGAAGTAATAATAAAAAAGATTCCAAAACGGTCAAGGGAAAAAGAGAACAAAATGGATCTCTTGCTTTGAAGGCCAAAAAGGAATCAAGTGATGAAGATACATCAATTTCTGATAGTGAAGACGAAGAATACGCCATGGCCGTAAAAGAATTCAAGAAATTCTTCAAAAGACGAGAAAGATTTGTAAGACAACCACGAGACGAAAAAAAGTCAGTTCAAAGAAGTAGAAATGACAAAAATGGTAAAAGTGAAAGAAAATGCTTTAGATGTGAAAATCCGAATCATCTTATCGGAGAATGTCCAAAGTCACCAAAAGCAATAATCAAAGAGCTTTTATTGGAGGAGCATGGAGTAATAGTGGCGAAGATGAGGAAGTAAAGGGTAAAGACGAAACTTGTCTTGTAGCTCAAGCATCAAATGAGATATGCTTAGGAATAAACTTAGAGCCCGACGAGTGGATTAAAGATAGTGGATGCTCGAAACATATGATGGGTAACCGTAACGTATTTTCTACATACAAAGCGTATAATGGAGGGAACGTCATTTTCAGAAGCAATCTACGCGGCAACATCATAGGCAAAGGTATGATTTCTCATGACTCCCTAATTATTGAAAATGTTGAGCACGTAGATAATTTAAAATTTAATTTGCTTAGTGTTGGTCAAATATGCGATAATAAATGCAAAGTAGTATTTACCGAACACGATAGCGAAATAATCAAAGACGAAAAGGTCATAGGTAGAGGAATTAGAAAAAGAGGACTATACGTGATGAAATTAGGAAATAAACCGGAAGATAAAATATGCCTTGCCACTTTAGACGAAAACTCCACTTTATGGCATAGAAGATTAGGTCACGCAAATATGCAATTAATTCAATCATTGGCCTCTAAGGAATTAGTTAGAAATCTACCTAAGCTTAAATTTGACCGACATTTTTGTGACGCTTGCAAAATTGGTAAGCAAACTCATGCTAGTCACAAAGCCAAAAATATAGTATCAACAACTAGATGCTTAGAATTACTACACATGGACTTATTTGGTCCATCCGCCGTACGGAGTTATGGAGAAAATCGTTATACCTTAGTAATTGTAGATGACTATTCTCGATATACATGGACTATATTTTTAGGAAATAAAAGCGAAGCATTCGAAGAATTCAAAATATTTAGTAAAATGATTCAAAATAAATTAGGATGTTCCATTGTGTCAATTAGAATGGATCATGGTCGAGAATTTGATAATGAAGTACAATTCGGAAACTGTTGTGAGTTAAACGGAATTTCTCACAATTTCTCCGCTCCTCGTACTCCACAATCAAATGGGGTAGTAGAAAGAAAGAACCGCACTCTACAAGAAATGAGTAGAACTATGTTAAATGAACAATCCATTCCACAAAAATTTTGATGTAATGCGGTCGATACTTTAACCTACATAATAAATAGAATCACCATAAGACATATTCTAGGAAAAATTCCATACGAGCTATTAAGAGGTAGAAAACCAAACCTTAACTACTTCAAAGTATTTGGAAGTAAATGCTTTATTCTTAATACAAAAAATTACCTCATCACCAAAGTCGTATGAAGGTGTATTCCTAGGATACTCTCAAAATAGTAAAGCATATATAATCCTTAACAAACAAACAATGAAAGTCGAAGAATTCCTAAATGTGACATTCGATGAAACTCCCTCACCGCCTAAAACATTACCTTTGGAGGATGATGATTTGGTAGAAGAAGATGCTATTGAGGTTAGTAAAACTAAAACCTTAGGAAATGATATTGAAGATGAATCTTTAGAAAATAATGAAATTATAAATATAAAAGAATCTAAAAGTCATCCATTAGAAAATATTATAGGTAATTTATATCAAAGAACCCTTAGATCACAAGCTCAAGACAAAAGTAATTTCTTTTGTTATCTTTCAACTATAGAACCTACAAACATAAATGAAGCTCTAAAAGATAAAAGTTGGGTAATGGCTATGCAAGAAGAATTTAACCAATTCATAATAAATGATGTTTGGGAATTAGTCCCTAATCCTAAGAATATGACTATAATTGGAACCAAATGGGTATATAAAAATAAGCTTGACGAAAATGGTATCGTATCTAGAAACAAAGCTAGGTTAGTTACCGAAGGTTATAATCAACAAGAAGGAATTAATTATGACGAAACCTACGCACCCGTAGCTAGATTAGAATCAATAAGAATATTATTAGCTTATGCTTGCGCACTAGACTTTAGGTTATTCCAAATGGATGTAAAGAGTGCATTCCTTAATGGTTTTATCAATGAGGAGGTTTATGTGGCACAACCTCCGGGATTCATTGACTTCGCAAAACCCAATCATGTTTATAGACTCAAGAAAGCGCTTTATGGACTTAAACAAGCTCCTAAAGCTTGGTATGATAGATTTAAAGCCTTTCTTATTAAGCATGACTATGCAATAGGAATGGTAGATAACACACTCTTTACTAAGAAAAAGGACTCTAACATCATCATTGTCCAAATATATGTCGACGACATTATATTCGGATCAACTTGTCAAGAGATGTGCAATGATTTTGCCAAGATCATGCACGATGAGTTTGAAATGAGCATGATGGGAGAACTTAACTTCTTTTTAGGACTACAAATAAAACAATTAGATGATGGCATATTTCTTAATCAATCAAAATACATAAAAGAAATGCTTAAGAAATTTAGATTAAAAGACTCTAAGCCAATGAAAACTCCTATGTCTACTGAAACAAAACTCACAAAAGATGAAGAAGGTGAGTTCGTAGATAATACCAAGTATAGAAGCATGATAGGTATTTACTATACTTAACGGCAAGTAGGCCCGACATCATGTTTAGCGTTTGCCTTTGTGCACGCTTCCAAGATCCTAAATCTCACTCTTGAAGCTGTTAAGCGTATCTACCGATACATTAGAAGGCACTATACACTTAGGATTATGGGATCCTAAGGGGACCGACATAAGAAACCATATGTATATAGCGTACTCTGATCAGCAGGCGATTATGCAGTCGCGAAAACGCACTAGATGTTATTTGTACGTTGATGGATGTATTAACATCTTGGTTTTCGAAGAAGCAAACCGCTCTTGCTATTTCCACTGTCGAAGCTGAATATGTAAGCGCCAGAAAGGCATGTCAACAAGCACTATGGATGAAACAAGCTCTCGTAGATTATGGCATTAGGTTGGATGACATACCCATAATGTGTGATAACAAAGGGTCTATAGACTTAAGTAAGAATCCCATACAACACTTTCGTACTAAACACATTGAGATTCGTCAATATTTTCTTCGTGACAATGTTCAAAAAGGAAATATTTCCATAGAAAAGGTTTCATCGGAAGATAACATTGCCGATATTCTAACTAAACCCCTTAAACGTGAGCCTTTTAATTACTTACGTCTAGGTCTAGGAATGATAGAACAAATTGATTGAACACTTAGTCTCATTACCATAAATGATTGATAAGGTACTTAAATGTAAACAAGAACAATGACCTACAATCAAAAATTAAAATGCCAAAATCCAAAAATTAAGAAAAAATAATCGTTAGATGGGCGGCCCCTTTAATTCTCAACGGGCGGTCCCCTTTAAATTAAAGGGGCCGACCACGTATTTAAGGGGACCGACCATCTGACAGTAGGCAAAAGTTTTTATATTTTTTTCTTCTTCTTTCTGAGTCTAGGATTCTATTTTGCACAAAATCAAAAATTGGGAACTTATCGAAAGGATAATTTATATAAAATTACATGACCTTGGTTTGGTCAAGACTCAAGATTTTCTACTTAATATATGTATATATATAAGTCCCAATACACTTTAACAAAATTCTTCTCACAACTAGGAGTACATGAAAAAAAAATTATTTTCATACATTGTTGATATATGCCAAAAACATTTTTCAAATCATGCGTAATGATCTCGCATTTGTTGCCAAAATATATAATCTAATATATATTTTGATAATCTTGATTGAGCAACATTAAATCAAGGAGCACTTGGATTATTTCTTAGGTTTTCTTTTCTTAGAGTCGAAATAATCATTACTCTACATTTGTTACATATAGGCACACACTATGGTTATAAATGCAAACACAAGTCTCACTTAAATGTATTTACAACATATAGTATTTGTTTGAGAAATCTTAAGAGCATTACAACTATTATGAGTATTAAAACTATTTGTATAATATAGCTTCTCTTGAAGGCTTTATTTTACCTTCTTGCATGCCTGTCTACATGTTATTACTTGCTAAATACCCTTAGACTTGATCATGTTTAAAACAAAATTAGGAGTTTGCTTGCCTATTCTCTTGCTTGCTAAATGATTGTAGTCTTAGTTGCCATAAAAACTAGGACTTGCTGTAAAATGGCCATAAAACAGTCCACCTTTTTACCATTTCCTAAAACAAAACAAAAACCTAGATTTTCTGAACTTTCCAGGTGGCGGCCCCCTTAAATCAAATGGGCGGTCCCCTTAAAATTAAAGGGGCCAAACATGTAATTAAGGGGACCGACCACATGAAGCACGAATTTTACTATTTCTTTCTACTTTTTGGCCCTCTTTCTCCTAGACCCAGCTGTACTTTCCCAATTCTCACCAACATTCCTTGGATTTGTATTCTAACAATGTCCATCCATCCATAATCACATCATTTTCCTAGTATAAATAAACCATCATCCCTAACACATTCACCACATTAAACTTGTCCTCTCCAATGTCTTCCCCTCACAAACCTTTACCCAAACCTTCAAGGGTTCCTAGTATAAATAAACCCTCATCCCCAACACATTCACTACATTAAACTTGTCCTCTCCAATGTCTTCCCCTCACAAACCTTTACCCAAACCTTCAAGGGTTCCTAGTATAAATAAACCCTCATCCCCAACACATTCACTACATTAAACTTGTCCTCTCCAATGTCTTCCCCTCATAAACCTTTACCCAAACCTTCAAGGGTTGCCAAAATGTCGGTAAGACCCACATGGAGGAAGAAGTTGAACCATTGTAACTCTTCCAATGACCAAACCACAATATCTTATCAAACTCAAATCCTCTACTCCACCTCAAGTGTCAACCACCACTACCTTCTACTTCCTCCTTCTCCAAGTATTAGAAATGCTCATGAATGACATTAACCAACTTCAAGATTTATCAAATCTCCTAGCCATACACCTCTCACAACGTAACACTTCCTCATCTCCTTACTCTCCAACTTACCTTTACCCATCAACTTGGATCAAGTTGAACAACATGTTGGTTATTGTCCTTGTTGCATCTTTACCCAAAAACAATTCCTCACCTTGAGTGAAGATATCAATTGGATTGAATTTCTTCTCACTCGACCACAACCACCACCTCAAGTCCACCGAGATTTTTCCCTCAACTCAAACACCTCTGCTCCATTCTCTCCACCAAACATCCAACTTAGCATATTACAGCGCTTACTTTTTCTCGCATTCCAAATAAAATGTCCACCTACTCTTTGCTAGCCAGTCTTAAATGTTTCCTATGGCAATCTAGGAATATTAGGATCTTTGTAGTTTAAATTTTATGTATGTTGTACTAATATGCTTCAAGCATATTATTTATACTTGGTGTATGCATGCTTGTGTATTATACACAATTATTATGTTTAATGAATGGACTTTAGTCTTATGTTTTAATTATGCACTTGTTTGCTCTTTGGTAGATTGAATTTTTCATATCCATAAAGTTTAAGACCTAGTTGATATAATTGTGTGATTATTAGATGTGACACAAATAACTTAGCACGTGTTAAGTATTATCAACACTTTTAACTTGTTCTTATAGCAAAGACACCATAGCTCGATTCCTTGGTGCCCTCGAACGAGGGGGAGCACACATCAAGGGGAAGCATTTATTCCGTTGTTTTTACTAATATTCATCGATGAAGTCTTTTTGATTCTATAAAAAGGGGGAGAAATGGAAATAAAACTCACTAAATACTTATTTAAAAATTAATTTTTCATTTAGAGAGTTTAGATTTTGTAATCATCAAAAAGATGGAGATTGTTGATAGAAATAATGCCTAAAAACATTGTTAATATTTTTTGATCTCTCTACGTTTTGATAATCACAAAATGTAAAAATAATTAATGAAAAATTAATTGTAAACAAGTAATTAGTAGTAAATTTTCATTTCGAAAATTTAATCACTTAAAGGTATGAATAAACAAATGCTTAATGATCAAAGGATTTTTTTTAACCTCACACTTTTTATAAAAATGACACAAACATTTTTATATCTTTTACAAAATATTTTTAGATTTAAAAGAAATGTTTTATTCAAATAAATATTTTGAATTCAAATTTTCTACCCAAAAACGGCTAGAAATGTTCCAGAAAACACCTCCCCCAGAAAAGACAAAAAAGGGAGCGTCAGGCTTGGGCGGCCCCCTTAATTTTAAGGGGACCGACACCCTAATTAAGGGGACCGGCCACGTGTTTTTTGTCTCAGCTTGCCTATAAATACTGGACTATTCCCCACTGATTTTCTCACCTTTTGCACACTCTTTCTTTCTGTTCTAAATTAGTTTATACTTTCTCATTCCTTTGATCATTTAATCATAAAGCCTTGTTTCCTAGTGATCCAAGCTTTGATCTTCAAGTGCAAGAGAAGAATACTTCCTACCATCAAGTGAAGGAGTATTATAGCTTAGTGTGTATCTTTGCAACCTTATTGCAAGTGTATCATATCTTGTAAATTATTTGTGTATATTGTGAAGGTGTGTATTGTAGTTGTGTATATTAAGTAGATTGTGGTGATCATTGTAAGTATAGTTAGATCGGGGTGATCTTAGTAAGTAGTGTTAGATTGGTGTGATCAAGATAGTGTTTAGTTGAAGTGAAGTTGTGTGATTAGTTGTGATAGATTGGTTCTACCTAGGATTAGAACTCGACATTTCGCTTAGTGTCGGAAATTGGTGTAAGCTAAGTTGTGTACGGTTTTCTCCGCCTAAAGGGAGCTTGTTGACATAGTGAAGAAAACTCTCGAGTTTGGTGCTCGGGGAGTGGAGTAGGGCGAAGCGGTGCTTCGTTACCGAACCACTATAAATCCTCGCGTTGTGGTTTGATCTTTCCATCTCTTATCTTTTATCTTGCATACTTATTTCATATTTTTTATTACTTATTTGATTAGTTTAATTGTTCATATTGTGCACATTGTGAATTCACATAAAGTCAAATCTAAGTTTTTATAATCAAACTAAACATAAATTTAAAAAGCGATAAACTATTCAACCTCCCCTTCTAGTTTTCCATAGAAAATATAAAAACGTAAACTGGACAGATTGTGTCAAAACAGTTGAGCTGAAAAACACTAGTTTTCGTCCGAACTTCATTTGGTTATAACTCATTCGTTTTAAGTCTGTTTTTAGCGATCTTTATATCCACGCGTTCATATTTAAGTATACTAATATATTTTTAAACTCTTGACCTTTTAAAGTGATTTTAACAACTCGTTTTACTTTATTAAAAATCTAGACAACATGTATTTTCAAACAAAACCACACTTTATTTTTAGCCGCAACAACACAACTTCAAAAACTAGCCTAAATCCCTTCCACCGATTGTTACCAACACTCAACAACTTCAAGGCTACCTAACTCTTCCATCGATTGTTACAATATCATCATAAACCACTTTTAATCACTTATAATCCACTATTATCCCAAAAGTACAACAATATTAAAAATAAACTCAAAAACTCAAATAAGTTGTACAACCTCTTTTTATATTGTTAGTTTCTTGTAAAAATCTCTTTCGCAAACACGGGTGATGATGTTTTCGAAAGAACCAAAGATATGTACTTGAATAAAAGTGTATGAAATATGAAAAAAGAAGAGATGATGAATATGGCTTACAAAGTGTAGGAAAAGTAATGAAAGAATTAAGAATCTTTAACCCAGATTAAACTCGAATATAACCTGAATGAAATCTTGAATAACCCAAAATAATCATCAAGGAATCACTAGTAACCAACAAAAAATATTTGAGAACAAGGAAAAACAAAACACAAAGTGTGTGTTTGTTTGGTGGTTCAGTCAAACCAAAGAAAAGAGAAGGAAAAAGAGAGAATTTGCTTTATGTGTGTGTTTATGTGTGTGATGAAATAAGAGAATGAACATTGGATGGATATTTATGCTTGCATTCCCACATGGAATTCTTTTGTGTGGGTTCAAGGTTGTTAGGAGGAAAGACCAAAAGGACTAGAGCATGTGTACCAAAGGAACAAGCTAGCAAATTTTGTAGAGAGGTGTTGGGGCTAAGGTGTGCAGATGAAACAAACAAGAGCAAAGGGGGACTAATTTGATCAAAATTTGAATTTCATGCAAGAAGGATCTAGAATGGTTTTAGTGTACGCATGTGCATGCATGCATAAATGAACTAGTTAAAGTTTACTTAATCCGTAAAGATTAAAAACGCTCGACGTCTAAAATAAAAATATAATAAAATAAAATATACTCGTTAAGTTAAAAGTGATAGTCGTAAAAATACTACGCTTATTCAAAAGCCGAAACACGTCCAATGATGCTTTCAGTTATACACAGGGTAACTTTTCAGTTACATGTAAATTAATTCACACAATCGTAAAAAGTAAAAATAGTACGAAAAATCACAAAAAGGAAAATGAATTGCCAGTTGTCACAGTCTTTTCCCGTTAAGAGAGCTTTTTCCCAAATCTCTATTCGATATGTCTGATGAAAGTACAGTGTCAGAACACAAATACGAATACTTCTCTCGAAACTAGTCTTTACGTTCGCGATGAATTCAAGATTTCTCCTGGAATTATACTAATTTGACAATCTGGATGCGGCTTTGCTTTAGTCGTTTGACGTCTCAATCCTGAATTTCTACCGGTTCCTCGATGGAACAAAGCTTGTCGTCGGTTTGGATCTCATCCCACGGAAGGAGAAGTGTTCTTGTCAGGTAATGCTTCTTCAAGATTGACGCATGGATCGCGCTACGAATTCTACTTAGCCGGTACGGAATTGAGTCTATAAGCGACGGTTTTAACTCTATCTAACAAACGCTTAAATAAAAGATCGGCGCATTTGTAGTTTTTGCTTTCCCCATTTGCTGAAACGTATCTCTCTATTTCATGGTGAGACTTTCAGCACGACCTAAACTCTAACTTGAAATTCCAAAGGTTTATGCCTAGCATCAGTGCAGCTCTTTTGACGATCACGTATGATTTAAACTTGGCTATTTTTCTGGATGATCCCTTTGGTTGCTTCGCGAATTATTTTTGGTATGGTGAGCAGGTTATCTCCAAATCCTCGGTCTAGTAAACTGTGTTTGACACTTATGACCATAAAGTGTCTCGAATGGTGCAGCATTAATGTCATTGTTGTACGAAAATTCCACTAAAGGTAGGTATCTATTTCAACATTTTCCAAAAACTTAACATACAAGCGCGAAACGTATCTTCCATTGTTTGAATAGTCCTTTCACTTCGATCGTCTGTTTGCGGATGATAAGCAGCGTTCATATCCAGACGTGTATCCAAACTTTCTAGAGTGTCTACCAGTAACGAGATGTAAATATGCTATCTTGGTCTGCGAGAATCGAGACTGGCACTCTATGTTTCGGGCTACTTCTTGTTGTAAACTCTCGTCAGTCGTTTATTTATGTCGGTATCTAACTAACTTTCCACCGTTTATTCCATTTATATGCCTAGTGTCTAAGGCATTTTTGTGGCGATGTCACCCAATAATAGTGTATGTGAGGCTTCTATCGGCTGGGTTCTATGTACTCGCAATGATTATGTCCTTGTTTTTACTTCATGTTCATTAGAAATTTTGATAGTGTAAAAATCTTCAAATCTGCATAATTCTAACTCACTACTAGATATGTCAATTAAAGGGAATCTCCTAGTTTCTCAAGTCTAACTCACTTAAGGATAAGTCAATGAGAGGACAATCATGGATGGTTTCTAGGTTTTGGTTATATAACAAAGCTGCAAATGTGATTTCACTGGCTGGGAAAATGCTCTAAGGTGACTAGCAGTGTAATCTTATTTCTTGGTCGAAGGCGCGGTGTAAGATAAGGTTGACTCTATGTGCTAAGGTTGTGTAATGCTCTACTTCGTGACAGTGTTGGCTAATACGAACACTGTAAATGAACTAGTTAAAGTTTATGTAACCCATAAATATTAAAAATGCATGACGTCTAAAATAAAAATATAATAAATTATAATATACTCGTTAAGTCAAAACGTGATAGTCGTAAAAAGACTACGCTTATTCGAAATCCGGAATGCGTCCGGTGATGCCTTTCAGTTATATGCGGGGTAACTTCTCGGTTTCACGTAAATTAATTCACACAATCGTAAAAAGTAAAAATAGTATGAAAAATCACAAAAATAGAAATCAAAAAAATGAAAATGAATTGCCAGTTGTCACAAGTCTTCGGGTGATCATGATAGTGAGGATGAAGTTGAATCAGTTGATAACGAAATGGTAAGTTTTCTGGCTTCAAAGAAAGTTGGCTATGGTACTAATAGTCTGCTGGAACAATGGAAGGAAACTTATGAGAATGTTGACTACGACTACGACCCATACGATGATGATATGTATAAAGGACATGAAATTCCTGACAAGATTCAATCTATATGTGATAATTTGGATATCAAAGTACGAGGTCGTAAGAAGAAATAGTTTACATGAAATTATTGATTCTTTTGTAGTCTAGTCACTTTGTGTACCTTTTTTTACGGAAGTAGTTTGCCTATGTAACGGGCGAAGATGTGGAATTCACCCTCATCCATTGTACTCAATTATTTTTTGGAGTAATAAATTATACCAGGGAAACCCTTTACCCAAGAAAACCAAGTGGCATCAATAATGTTTCTAAGCCGATTACATGCTTTATTTTATAAGTCTTTGATCAAGTCAATGACTTCATATGTATGTCTTAACAAGAAGACATAAACATACAATTCTTACTATTCATTATAAGTCTTTAACCAAGTCAATAACTTAATGTACATGTTTTAATAAGAAAACATAACAAGTTAACGTCTTACTATACATTATAAGTCTTTAATAATTAAAGGACTTAATGTACATGTCTTAACAAGAAAAAATTACATTTATCAAACTAAAGTAAATATAAGTGTCGACTCTTGGCCTTAATAGTAATTTTAAGTTAATTTTGAACTTCATGTTTATGACTTTCTAGGAATTCATAATCATGCAGTTTACCATTTTATCTTGACATAAGTTCTCAATAGAGAAACATACATTTAATGTGTAGGAGTCCTAGTAGAATATTAGTTTTCTTACTTTGCAAAGAAAAACCATTAGTTATTGATGCGTTATTTTGTTTTAAAATAATTCCCAAGTTTAAATTTATAAAACAAGTTCACCTACGGTCTACAAACGCACTTACGGTCAGAGAACCCGGTCGATTATAGTGTAGGATTGGTAAATCCGAGGTCATACCAAGAGCTAAGAGTTTTAGTTTATTAATTTAAATTTTCACAATTTTAAAAGCAGTTTGATTTGAAATTGCAATAAACTAAATACTTAATTGAATTTAGAAGATTAATTCAAGGGAGAAAGACGTACTAGCCTAGCTATGATTCAATTAATGTGAAGATGATGTTTCCTAGTGCATTGTCTAATTACCGTTTATTATGATGGTTCTAATATCGTTAGGTTCGAGTTGTAATCGCAACCTAACCTATACTCCCTATAATCTTAATCCTGTTGTTCATAGAAATCGGGCATCTGGTTGTAGTCATTAAATCTCAAACTATCCTAAAGACCTGCCTAAATGTTAACAATCCCACTTCTTGAAATTAAACCCTCATAAAGGATTTCCTAGCGCTTTATAAGTGCCTAATCTAATACAGGTGGTAGAATGCGCAACCCCTACACTCGGAATAGATGCCAACCTAATTCGAGTATCCCAATAGACTACCTTTCAACTAAATAAGTCTAGTGAATAGCAAATGGTATCTACACTAGCCTTAAAACTACCAAAACGTGAGGATCTAACAATATGCAACTAGAATATCCAAGCAAATGACAGCTAAACTAAGAAACATGAATTATCACAATAACAAATACATAACTAGGCTAGCACTAAAAATGCCTAGCCACTTATGCTACAAATTGCAGAAGAAATAATGAAAGAAATCATTGATTGATTGAACATTATAATTCTTAAAACTGTTGATGAATGATAAATACAAATACGGTTAAAAGCAAATCCTCCTTTGGAATGATGGTGAATGTAACTGAAAAATGCCTTCTAGAGAAGCACTAGTCGTCACCTCTGAGTCCTCTCTCCAGGGAATGACAAAATAGCATAAATGGGGCTTCTATTTATAGGTTCGTATCAACTACGACCTAGCCTTAAGTGAGGAGCTATGCCATAGTTATCTTAAAGCACGTAATACATCCTTAGTTTGGTATAACTACGACGTTGCCTTGAGTAAAGAGCTATGCCGTAGTTTCTTCTAATGAAATATTCCTACGAAAGCTAATGTGTAATCCTAACGCGTCAACTACGCTGTAGTTAGTCTTATCTAGAAATTTGACTTGTATATGGGCTATGACATAGTTACATCAAACCAACTATGCCGTAGTTTTCATCTAGCATATCTTCTTTATGCATTTTTCATCACGCATTCTTCCATTTC
>BQNB010089844.1:0-13111 GCA_026074375.1 Tanacetum coccineum
TAAGGAACAAGCTAGAGCTCAACACGCTCGATCGGGTCAAAATTTATTCTTATTCTACCCAGCAGGAAAGTCAAAATTGTGACAAAAACACGTATTTTATTTTTGAAAATTTTAAAATTTTTCATATTTTTGAAAATTTTGGTGGGAAAACGTGGTACGTGAGAACAACGGGCAAAAGTAGGTAAGATTATATCGAAGATATACTACCCCATACTAAAATTAAACATTGTCCTCAATGTTTCCTAGCCTAAAATTTAAAAACCCCATACTAGAACTCAAAAAGGTCGAATGCATAACCTAAGCATGGAGAAAGTATCACAAAAATCTAAAGCCGTTTATCAAGTGTGCTACAAGATAAATGTTAGTCGATAAAAATCTAGGATATCGGATGTCCCCAAACTAATGGCAAGCAAAGGCTAGGAAGCTCGAGTGGACCGAGACAAAACACCGAACATGAGAGTCTTCAGAAAACTTTGGGTGAATCCTGCAAAAAATCACAAGCATAAACAACAAGAATCGGAAGAGTACAAGCCTCCTCACATCACATTAGAGTTAGAAAATAGAAGAAAGATAAGCATGGGGTGCCTCCCACGAAGCGACTTGTTTTTGGTCACCGAGTCACAAGCTCGACTCGATCCCTGAATTCATTCGTCCTTAGGGAAAGTCTGGAGATCCAGGACAACCATTGTTGGTGTGTCTCCTCCGAAGTAATGCTTAAGTCGGTGGCAATTAACTTTGAAGTTTGATCCGTCGGCATGAGATAATTTTGCAGTGCCATATGGAAAAACTTCGGTTATAGTGAAAGGGTCGGACCATCGGGTTTTAAGCCTTCTCGAGAATATCTTTAGACGAGAGTTGAAAAGCAAGACTTGATCACCAACATTGAATATGCGATTTTTGATTTTCGAGTCGTGAAGCTTCTTCGTCCTCTCCTTATAAATCAAAGAATTCTCGTATGTTTGATCATGAAGCTCATTAAGTTCATTAAGTTGCAGCTTCCAGTAATCGCCCGCGGTTTTAAGATCGAAATTAGCATGTTTTAATGCCCAATATGCTCTATGCTCTAATTCGATAGGTAGATGACACGACTTTCCATACACGAGCTTGTAAGGGGTGTAACCAATTGGTGTCTTATAAGCGGTACAAAATGCCCATAGAGCGTCATCAAGCCTATCGGACCTTGAGGCATGGTTTTCTCCAACCGTCCTTTCTAAAATACGTTTTAACCCACGATTCGACACCTCGACTTGACCACTCGTTACCTTTAATCAAACTTGTCATGCTAACTTAACTAGGGTTAGAAAGTAACTAGGGTTTGGTTAAGTAGATATTTAGACTATAAATAAGCATGCATGCATGAGAAATATTACATACTCTTATACTTAGTAAAATTTCATTTTCTTTCTTCCTTTCTTATCCCAAAACTCACGGCACATTACCCCTTTAATACACAATCCACACTTTGATTTTCTAAGATTATACAACCCTATACACAACATACTTAAGGTATTCTAAGGTGTTTACAACCTAAGGATCACCATCGTTTGCAAGTATTTAAGAATGAAAAAGTAAAGATAAGGGTTTGGAAACCTAATCTAGGGTTATAAGCTTGAAAGCTTGGATTTAAGTCTAAACACGGGTTTAGCAATTCATTTACATCCATACATCATCAATAAGGTTTTCTTAATTCCTTTATACTTTTATTTCCTTATGATTTTATGTGTTACATTTGAAATATAGCCTAATCACCACTAATAGCTTTTCTAATATGAAAAATGAGTTATTATTTTTGTTTGATGATTAATTCACTTATCTTATGTCATAATGGACCTATAATACCATGTGAAAAGGAAAAATAAAAAGTATGTAACCTATGGAATTAAGTATAAACATGTTTAGGAACAAATTAGGGTTTTTATAAGATTTTCTTAACATCACATATGAAAATAATGAAAGTAAAAGGGTTGAACTTGTTACAATGAAATTATAAGGACTAGGGATGATATTAGACATTATTATAAGTACCACATATGTAAAATATGTTTTTAAGAGATTTTATAGTAAACTACTAAGTTAATAATACATAAAAAACGAAATAGTTTTATAAAGAACAAATATTAAATACATAGGGGGCCCCCCACGCCTTCCATATACGAATTTTGGACAGTAGGTTTTGATATGATATAATAAAAATACGTCTCATGACGATTCCATAATGATAAGAAACTTGAAAAACCGATCTATAACGAATAGTTATCGCGATTACGAGTTTACGCTAATTAAAACGACAAACGAGCTGTTGTGAACAGTAATTTTACTATTCATCGCAGAATCTTAAAAACTTAAAAATGTAATATTTTGATCGCTCGTTCCTACTACAAGACGTGGACGTAGAAACGCGATCAACGGGCTTTAAAACGACCAAATAGGGTCATATTTTTACGAAAAGTATATTTTATAAAACGTTTTCCACTTTATAAATATTATTTTACTAAAAACGATTAGTCCGGTTGATAATGCTATATAAAAATGAGTGGTTATCAAAGTGCTATATTACTAGGGAGTTTCATAATGAGGCCTCTTCGGATGGCGTATCGACGATGTTGTTGGATTTACGATTTAAAGTATCCTAAACTCCTCGAACGTCATGTCATGACCTCTTTAATTATGATAGCCCGAACGATAGTACGATGTAACAACTATAAGATTTTATTGAATGTTATAAATTGACGTACTCGGTACTTATAAACGACCTTAATTTAAATAGATTCGCATCAAACGTTTTGCGTTGACATTTTTATATGTGAGATTATTGGACTATCATGTACTCCAATGTGAATTCATAAGCCCCTTTATTTCTACATAATTATTTTTACAAACTCTACGGGGTGAATTTACGATTGCTTTATTTTTACAATTGGACACAGGTGTTTTTCCTAAGTGATTTCAAAGTGTTTTAAACTGTATAGCTATACCAGATAACTGCTGAATATTATGGCCTAAGTTACCACTAATGGCAATTATAGGTCCCCACTAATCATGACCGTCAATTGCTATTGTAGTAGAGCGCGAGTGTATGTGGATAGATCTATCGGGACGACATCCCCACCTGAATTTACTGGTCCCACAGTTGACCATGGTGCATTTAACTTAAGAATACTTTTAGTTGTTGGCAAGCATCCTATTAACAATTGGTGCACAACTAGTTAAGGCTTCGGGTTCATGAGCTTAGTGCAATAAAAACAGTTTTGGACTACTAAATGTGTTTTAGAGTCATTATTACATCGATCGTGGTCCACCAATTTCCCAACAAACCAATGATTTCACTCAATACCTTTGTTTTGACCTTTATCAGGATAAATTTCAGGTCCTACCCTTTTTAATATGTTAATAAGACGGAAGGGGAGCCGTGGCGGATATCAATGAAGATGATTCTGTGTATTAATCTAAATAAAATGCAAACTTTTGTATTTTCATAAAACCTTAAGACCAGTACTTTTGAGATTTTGTTAAATGTATGTTGATGTTATGACATCAAAAACTTATTGGACCTAATGTATAAACTCTGATATTATGCTAATAAATGAAATCGGATCTAAAAATGTACCATTTTTGGTCATTTCCTATATCTTTTTTGATGTACTTGAAGTAGCACCCCAATGTTTACTATTCCGCAGTACCGATTTTGGGGTGTTACAGGCCGGACCATCGGTTTAAGCTTCCCCGAGATTATCTTTAGACGAGAGTTAAAAGCAAGACTAGATCACCAACATTGAATATGCGTTTTTGATTTCGAGTCGTGAAGCTTTACTTGTCCCCTCCTTATAAAATCAAAGAATTCTTGTATGCTTGATCAGAGAAGCTCATAAGGTTCATTAAGTTCACTTAAGTGCAGCTTTCGGAGATCGCCCCTACGCGGTTTTAAAGATCGAAATTAGCATGTTTTAATGCCCAATATGCTCTAAGCACTAATCGATAGGTAGAGACAACGAACTTCCATACACGAGCATGTAAGGGGGTGCAACCAATTGGTGTTTCCTCCACTTCTAAGCGTACAGAAATGCCATAGAGCGTCATCAAGCCTATCGGACCACGAGGCACGGTTTTCTCCAACCGTCCTTTCTAAAATACGTTTTAACCCACGATTTGACACCTCGACTTGACCACTGATATGTGTGAAAACACATATCTGTCTTATACTCAAAATGACCCTTAAAAGACCAAAATTATGCATAAAACGCTTGTACATTGCTTGTTTTGTCTTTATGATTGTGTAGGTACGGATATTGCAAAAATCACGGAAAAACGGTCAAAACCGGACAAACACAGACACGGGAACGGATAAAGAGTTTACAAGAGCCAGAAGTTTGCTATCAATGGTCAAAAGTCAACTCTTGGTCAACTTTGGTCAAACAAGTCAAACCTGGTCAAACATGGAAAGACAAAACCCAAAAACCCCAAATCAGCCCCTCAAATATACCAAATTGCAAAAATGGTCCCTAAGCCCTAACAGTGTTAACTCTTTAATATATAAAGAGTTAACACTCGTTATCCTCCTTATAAAACCCAAAACCATAACCATTTACCCTTTACCCGAGCCCATAACCCTTGGCCCAATCCTTTTTGTATAAGCCCAAAGACAAACACATTTTTACCCGGGTCAAAGAAAAATCAAAACACACCCTTTTATAATTTTAAACGCGGGAAAGTCAGTTGTTACTGTTCATCTCCTTCCTCATTTAACCATGAGTCAAAAACAAAGGGTAAATCAAAATTGAGGACGTGGCCTTTTAATTCAAGTACCAAAGTACACCCTGGCAAATGAAGACGTCATAAGAAAGTTTTAATTGGTTTGAAACCCAAGACTAATGACAATGCGGGTCTGTATAATAAACACACCAATCATTGGATTTTTGCACTAAAATGAGTGCAAAAGAAGCACACAAGGTCTGACACACGGAATGCCAATTTGGCAATCCTTGTGCTCACTCAATTAATCCAACGGCAATCTATAAGGATCCAATGATGAGCAAATATTCAAGGGCCAAGATCAAATGGATAAGGAGCGGGCAAGAGACCTAGAAGCATCCTCTCAAGGCTATAAATAAAGCTACTCACTCACACACAGACCATCTTCTTTTTCTGCATTTTTTTTAAGTTTTCTTAAGTAGCTTTTGTAATCTTTTTATGTAATTTTCTTATTAAAGCTTTTGTAATCTCCATTTCAAAGTATTGTAATCTGTTTTAATCAATGAAATCTTAGTTATTTTATTTAAACTGTGTTTGCTTAGTTTGTTTTCAAAATCCTAAAATCTCTTGTTTTCTATAAACTCTCAAATCAATCACAAGCCTCTTACAAGCTCATCATAAGCTCATCTAAGTCTCTAAGCTTAGATTTGAGCTTAACTAGTCATTAATCTATTCAAACCTTTAAAATCAGTTTAAACCTATGCTTAATTTGGATCTGAGTTGCTTGGATGATAAGCTTACCATGGAAGAGCTTATTGGACTTTACTAGCTTATCCTTGTGATAAGCTAGAGCTTGTTGACTGGCTCTTAAGAGCATTTAAAGCCTTTGTTTAGCTAAGGCAATTGTAAGTTTCATTTTTCCCTTTCTGTCCTTAATTTCTTAGTTAAAACTGCATCTGCTTATGTTCAGCTTATTCTTTGCTTAATTGTGCTTATTATTGTATTATTGTGCTTAATGATTATGTCTGAGTATCTGTTCTTAAGTCTTATAATCTAGATTTTAGTTTTCTTAATTTAGTCTCATAAATCATTAAAAATCCAAAAAAATAGCATTAGCTTAATAATTGTTAGTTTTGCTTATTCAGTTGCTCAAATCTGTTTATTAGGTTTGTAATAAGCTTTTCAATATCTGGTATCTAAGTTTTATGCCTTGATTTTCATTTTCATAAGCCTAATATGGAATTGTTCAAATTAAAGGGGTGTTTGGCTAAAGGCAGTACTAACTTAAGTTAGTACTGCCCAAAGCTATTTGGTTCTTTAAAGTGAATTTAAAACTTCATATTTAGGTTTATAGATTTGATTTTAAGGATATTGTTAGGTCTAATCTAGTTTTGATTAAAATTGTGAGTGTTAGTTTAAGATTTGTGGTTAAGTTCAGCTTAATAGGGTCTTTTATAATTGGATTGTTATTTGTTGTTCTAGTTACTTCAATTGCTTTTACTTTAGTGTCTAAAAGTTATAGAAACAATGCCTAAAGTCTGCATATGTTAGTTTTTGTAATTTGGTTATAGATGTGGTCAAATGCATCAGCAGCTTTAAACTGCAAACAGTCATTTTAAATCTAAATTTTCAGCTAGTTAAAGTAACTTTTAGCTTTTCAAATTTCTTGCACAAGTAGATTATAAGGTAGTTTGAATATGTTTGAACTTATTTTAGCTTATAAAGCTTATTTGGTCATCTGTTTTTAGCTCTTAATTTAGTAATTTGTCTTTCTAAAAAAAATTAGCATGTTAAGTATTCTGACTGTTTTCATTGAGCTTTTTCATTAAGTTCTTGAAGTTCAAAATAGTTTTAAAAAGTTGTTTTAGGTAGAGTATTAGTTGTAGTTTAAGCTTACATAAGCTAAAAGTGCATAAGGATCTAAGAGCTTATAGAAAAATAAGCTTAAAAGTTCCCTCAGGGGCTGTTTGGTTTGAAGTTTCCATTAAGAGCTTATTTTGATTTTCTAGCCTATTGCCTGTTCTTTGTGCTTATTTCTATCTTAGTTTAGCTTATTAGATTAGTTATTAAGTAGCTTGTAGCTTATTTGGTCTGTTTTTAGCTTATCTTAGTATTTGAGCTTATTAAGTTTAGGAAAATACCAAAAACATAGTTAAGTATTTCTGTCATTTCTTTAAGAAATTTCTAGCTTATTAGTGGCTTTTTAGATATAAGTGTTTTTATAAAAGGTGTTTGTTTTTAGCTTCTTTACAACTTTTCTTTTATAAGTTTTCAAAAATAAATTTTTTTTGCAAAAAGGAAAGCCTGGGACTCGAACCCACGACCTCTCCCTTAAACACACACGCACTTAACCAATATGCTACAATAGCTCATCCGTTTGCTCTTCTTTTCATTATTACTTTATACACTTTTTGGTTTTAACTTTTTATAATAAGCCGCACTACTACACAAAAGGCCATAAAAACCTTCTAATACAGACCGGTTTACAAAAAACCAGTTCCTATGTTGAAAAAGTAAAGGGCATGGAAAGCATAATTACTGGTTTTCTCGGAAAGACCGGTGTCTATAATCTAATAAGTACAGAAACTGGTCATGTTATACAAAACCGGTCTTTATACTTAAAGACTAATATCTTCTTTTTTTTTTTTTTTTTATTATTTCTTTTTTTTTTCTTTTATATATATATATATATATCTTTCTTTTTTTTTTTCTTTTTATTTTTTTTTTTTTTTTTTATTCCTTTTTTTTTTTTTTTTTTCTCTTACTTTATTTTTTTTTTTTTTTTTTTTTTTTTTTTTTCCTATTCTTTCTTTGTTCGGTTCCTTAAATTTGGGACTCGTTCGGTTGCAATAGGAAAACGACTAGATCGGTTTGCACAAGTAGAGTGACTAGTTCGGTTCTTGAGCAAGTAACTAGATCGGAACTTTAAAGGTTGAACTCGTTCAGTTGTCACAAGACTTCAAAAAAAATTCTATTTGACCTTTCTTGTATTTATCTTATTCAGACCATGACCAAGAACAGAATCAGCCAATCTAAAACCTTGAATATGCTCGATTAAAATAAGCCACTAGTAAACTGAAAAACAGTTAATGAAGCAAGAAAATTTGAAAATAAGTTATAAACACAAGACAACAAACACACAAGTGACAGATTTGAGATTAACTCGAGACCATCCGGACATAAATAAAACCAACCCAAGAGTATGTAGCCATGGCTCTTGATACCAATTGAAAGATTCACGAAAACTATGAACCGGTGGTCTTGGTGAGTCAAACCACATGATAGCCATTTTAGTGAGAGAAAGTAGTGAGATGGAAGATGGATTTGTGATTAGATGGAAAATGGATGAAGGATACAAATGACTCAACCCCTCTATGGAAGCCATAGAGGGGTATTTATAGCCCATACGCCTCTAAACTATACATAGTTGCTTATTCTAGTCCTCGCGTATGTGACTATGATAAACTATGGTAATTCTGTAATGTCGTCACGTAAAAGTAAATTCCCAACAAGTCGGCTGGAAACTGGAATACACCAACTTTAACGTTGACATCTTTAGCAATACCAATTGGTCGGGAGATCGAACGGTCTGCTAGTTCTAGTGTCATACACGTCGGAGTCAGGTTTGGAAGGTTAAGCTTTTTCCACATGGAAAATGGCATAAGATTTATGCTCGTGCCAAGATCGGCCAAGGCTAAGCACTCATCCATTCCGGGAAATTTACATGGAATAAGGAATCTGCCGGGGTCACCAAGTTTTTCGGGTAACTTGTTAAGTATGACCGCCGAGCAATGTTCGTTCAAAGGGGTTCTAGCCATCTCACTAAGTTTTTCTTTATTTCCGATTAAGGCTTTAAGAGTTGAAGCAAATTTGGGCATAAGAGTCAAAGCATCCATGAAGCTAATTTCGAAACTCATATCTTTAAAGATTTTGTAGATATTTTCATTTGGTTTTCCTTAGCATTTTTCACTGCGCTTCTCATCATTTCACCTTGAAGGATAAGGAATTGACGGTTTTGGGTTAGGCATCGGCGCACTAACGGGAGCAACAACTGGCTCGGAAACTGGATTTTGGTTTTCAACTGGGACAACCGGAGGTTGGACGTCTTCGATAATTCCGTTATTAGTAGGAAAAACTATGTCCTTTGTCACCTCGGTTCTACGTTCCACTACTTTAGGAGAAGAAGTAGTAGGAATCGTAGGTCCTTGATAAACAACCCCGCTTCGGGTAGTAATACCCTTCAAGTCTTCCTTTGGGTTAGTAACAGTGTTACTTGGAAGAGAACCTGAACTCGAAGACGAAGAGGTATTGGAATTTACGAACTTAGAAAGCATTTCCGTTAAATTTGTCATCTGGTTTTGTAAACCTTGGCCTTGATTTTGCATATTCCTTAATACTGCATCATTAGCCTTGACATAATTCTCAAAATCGGTCTTTGAAACACCTTGCATTTGCGGAGCAGGAACTTGATAAGGGTGAACTTGGTAAACCGGTGGTTGACTAGTCGGAGGTTGATAAATTTGTCCTTGGTTGAAGTTATTTCCACGGTTTTGATTGAAATTGGTTCCCCGATTTTGGTTGAAATTATTTCCTTGATTCTGATTGAAACGGTTTTGATTGTTTTGAATCGGAGGAAAACCAGGAGGTCGGATTTGGTTTTACAACCTCGGAGGTCTGATTTTGGTATTTCCTTGTTGAAATTAGCATGAGCAGCTTGTGACGTACTCTTGAATGTGTCTCGTTTGCCATCGGTGGCTGGACAATTTTTATAAGAATGAGCACCTCTACAAGTTACACAACTCTGCTCGACCGCTTTTACGGTTGCGGGAGCTTGGGCTTTTTGCTTGTCGATAAGCATAGTCTTCATCATATTCTTAAGTTCAGAAACTTCGGTTGTAAGAACAGCAACATCGGGTGAAATACCGGGGGTAGATGAATTCGAACTCACTTTGGCAACGACTGCCTTGTTTCGTGAATTACGAACCTTGGATTTACTCTCGATAATTTTCAAGCATTCACGAGGCATCTTATCCAAAAAGTTTCCACCCGCAGCGGAATTCAACGAATCTTGATCATTAGCATTTAAGGCATTGTAAAACGTATCTAGTTGAGTTCAGAAACTTCGGTTGTAAGAGCAGCAACATCGGGTGAAATTCTGGGGGTAGATGAATTCGAACTCACTTTGGCAACAACTGCCTTGTTTCATGAATTACGAACCTTGGATTTACTCTCGATAATTTTTAAGCATTCACGAGGCATTTTATCCAAAAAGTTTCCACCAGCAGCGGAATTCAACGAATCTTGATCATTAGCATTCAAAGCATTGTAAAATGTATCTAGTTGATGTAGTTATGAAAATCCGTGATGTGGGCATGCTCGAAGAAGGTCATTAAATCGATCCCAAGCCTCGTAAAACGTCTCGTCAAATCTTTGTTGAAATCTCGTGATTTCGTTTCGAAGATTTGTCGTTTTTGAAGGAGGAAAGAATTGATTAATGAATTTTAAAACAAGATCATCCCATGTCAAAATTGATCGAGGAGGTTCTTTCTCTAGCCAAATCCGGGCTAAACCTTCGAGAGAAAATGGAAAAAGCATAAGCTTAATTGACGTGCTCGGGACGTCTGGGAATCTCATCGTTGAGGTGATTTTGTTGAAATAACGGATGTGAGCATGTGGATCCTCTTTATCATGTCCGAAAAACTGCTTGTTTTGAACAAGATTGATCAAACCATGCTTTAACTCAAAGTTAGCATTGATTTCGGAATTACGATTGCATCCTCGTACCCCTCGGTGGGTGCTTGGAGCAATTCCGCCATAGTCCGGTTATCAGCCATCAGAACTAGGGGAGGATTATCAAAAGGTTCTTCTAAATTAAATGGTTCTACAACAGCCGGTGGGGCTTGTTGTTGACGGTTAAGGTTGCGGGTTTGAGAACGAGTGCGCATGCACAAAATAGAAAAAAAAATTTAAACTAATTTTTTTTATATTTTAACAAACTATTTTAACGGATAACGAGAAGGCAACTTAAACCAAATAATCAAATTTACTTCACGGTAACTCTTAAAATTTTTACTTTTTAAGGTGAGTCGTTCCTCGTAAATGACACAAATGGTAAGTTTTTAAATCTTTGATTCGAGTTAGGAAATTACTAATGAATAATACCTCAATTGAAGGTATTATTTGTTGGTGTTCTTTTACCAACTTTGTTTATTTTATTTTTTATATGGGTAATTTTTATATTTTTGATTTTTTTATATTTTTTATATGATAATTATACTAAAAGAAAAGAAAAATATTTTTTCTTTTTAAATTTTATAATTTTTTTTTAAATTTTTTTAAACAAAAACGAAAGGGTCTTTCAAATCACGATCAACAAACTTCAAATGAGAGTATCTTACTCATAAATCCCCGGCAGCGGCGCCAAAAATTTAATTCGTAGTAAATCAACACACGGCAAATAAAACTTTAACTAAAAACGTAAAACGAAAATCCTAAACAGAAGCTAAAACCTTAAATTTCTAAAATTAAACCTAAATTAAAATTTTCTTTATAAATGGACTCTAATTGACTTAAAAGTAAGTTTAAAGAAAACTAGAACAAAATCGGAGTTAAAATGAGCTTAAAAAGACAAAAAATGTAAACGGGAACGAATCCCGTTCTTTAAAAATCGAAAATTTGCAAATTAAACCCTACGAAAGTTAAACTAATTTTCCTAGAAACTTTGTGATAAAAGAAAATTTTAGAAAAAAGAAAATTATTTTTTTGATTATTTTGTATTTTTTATGAATTTTTAAAGTTTTAAAGTAAATTAAATGTTTAAAAATAATAAACGATAATGAAAAATTACGAAAAATTCCCAAAAAGTCCTAAAAGTTATGAGAATCCTAGGAAAAATAAACTTGTGGTCATAGCTTAATGAATAAGCTACGGAATAAGCTAAAACAGCTTATAAAGCTTAAAAGTGAAAATGAGTATAAGAAATAGATTTTGCGAAGTTATAATGAAAAAGTCCCCAGGGCGCGTTAGTAGTGAGGTGTGTGTTGTGTGCTATAAAAAGGGTTGAGGGTGTTGAGGTCGAGGGTTCGAGCCTTGCTCACCCCCGATTTCCACCTTCCTTTTTTTATTCTTAAAAACTTATAAAAGCAAAGTTTTAGAACAGTTGAAAATAAGCATTTTAAATAAAAGAAATTTTTTATGAAAAGCCTTAAATATGCTGTTAAATAGCTTATAACTTGACAGAAACTACTTAGCTACTATTTTTGGTTTTTTCCTTAAACTAAATAAGCTAGTAGACTAAAATAAGCTAAAGTTAAGACTAATTAAGCTATAATATGCTAAACCTAAGCTAATGAACTAATTAGAACTAAAAATAAGCCAACAATAAACTAGAAGACTAAATAAGCTCTTTTATTAAATCTAATAGCCAAACAGGCCCTATAGGGACCTTTGAGCTTATTTTTAGATAAGCTCTTGGATCTTTGAGGGGAAATGGCTTATTGAAGCTTATTCTACAACTAATTAGCTACCTAAATCTACTTTTGAAAATGATTTTGAAACAAATAGCTTAATGAAAAAGCACTATGAAAACAGACTTAAGACTTAAATCATGCTGAGTTTTACTTTGAAATGAAAAGACAAAAGGCACTTTTGCAGCTTAAATTTAGATGACAAAATAAGCTAGAATTTAAAAACTAATTGCAAACTTGTAAACTATGATATATAAGCTACTTTTATGCTGAAAATTAAAACCTAACACCTATTTTAACCTACTGCAAATTAAGCTAGAAAATGACTTTTATCTTTTTAACACTGCTGATGCAGTTGACATGCATTTAGACCAAATCTAAAAACCTTCAATGCAGACCTATTAACCTTCTTTCTACTCTATTTTAACACTTATCTAAATACAAATTAAGCAATTACAAAAGCTAGAACTGATTTGAGCTATTAATGCAAAAGAACCTTAACAGAATTGAACTATTATTAAACCAACTAATGAAAACTAATTTAAAGCTAATCCAACTTATAAATCTTATTCAAAACAGTTTAAATGAGAGATTTTAATAACTCTAAAAGACTAAGTGGTCACAAACAGCACTAACTTGTGGTTAGTGTTGTTGTCCCAAACACCCCTTTAAGAGTCTTAAAATCCATTTAAGCTTTTGAAAAACAAATTTAATGATTAAAACTCAGATACCAGATGACAAACAGATTATAACAACCTTAATAATCTGTTAGATATTAGAAAAAGACTCGGTCACCTCGTGTATTTTACTGTTTTATATAGCTCGTAGTTTAATAGTTACTAGTATGTTTTTCGGTTTTAAGTCGGGTTTAAATACCCGGTATATTGCAAGTACTATATATAGTCTCTTCCAACTTTGGAAGAGATAAGCTAGTCATAATTCATTTAAGAAAAGAA
>BQNB010089844.1:16722-27302 GCA_026074375.1 Tanacetum coccineum
TATGTATATACATATATATATATATATATAGATATATACCTTTAGCCTAGCCTTACCCTTTGTCGAAAGTTTAAACGGTCGGTTGCTAGTTGCTTGATATGTTTGGATGATTTTTTATTAATAATTTGTTCACGCTTTGCTATAAGTATTGTGTCATTACAACGAAAATAGAGATTGATCACCTTCTATTTTGTATTTTTTTGTGGTGTATTCTTATCTCAAGTGTGGGGGAATTGTTAGTTGTGTGAATGTGAATGGTGGATTGAAGAAAGAAAAAAAAGAGAAAAATGTAAAAAAAGTGTATAAAAAAGTTGAATCGGAAAAAAAAGAAAAATAAGAGTTGGATTGTTGTTGGCACGTGCGATGTATTTTTATATTATGATATGTTCCTGATATATTAATGAGAGGTTCGATTATCGCACGGGTTTTGTGGTATGTTTAGTGGCTAGCAACATGGGTTTCTTGGACTTGTCGACATGTATTTTAATTATAAACCAATTCTAGTATATATCTCCCATGCCTTATCCACACTCTTATTATCCCTTAGCCTAACGTTACAACCCGAATAAAAGTCATCTTTTGATATTTATACTTGGTGCTTACGCCATGTCGGTGTAGTTTTGTTTGTTGTACAAGCATATGGTAACTTAATTAATCATCTATGAGCAATTAAGTGTGATTTCCGTTTTACCCTCTATTACATCACATATGAGTGTTTGAGTGAATTATATTTTTCCTTATTCATGAGGTGCGTAGTAATGTTATAACAGCTTGAAGATCATTGGGTACTGTCAAACATCTCTGTTTTCACATATTAAAAATTCAAAAATATTTTTTATAATTCTATTTTTGTTTTGTAAAGCTTATTTCTTTCTCTATTTTACTTAAGGACATGCAAACCCTTAAGTGTGTGTGTGTGGGTGGGGGGGGGGGGCGCTTATATAAAAGAAAATACAAAAAAAATTTGATATGTTTACAAAAAAAAAAATTAAATCTTCCCTTATTTTGTCATTTAGGTATTTTCTTTCTAATTTTCTTTTCTTATATTTGATTGAGGGCAAACAAAGTTTAAGTGTTGGTGGATTTGATAACGCGCATTTTATACATATTTCTATATGCGTTATCTATTCTTTTATATATATTTATTGGTTAATTATAAAACTTTTGCTACTTAATATATTATATTTGCTATTGTAGGTTCATGAGACGTGTCGTGGAAGGAAAATGTGTGATTTTAGTCACTTCTCACCATTTCTTATTTTAATTTACTTCTCACTGGATCCCTACTCTCTCTCTCTCTCTCTCTCTCCCTCTATATATATATATATATATATTGGTTAATTATAAGAACTTTCGATACTTAATAGACTATATTTGCTACTGTAGGTTCATGGTACGCATCGTGGAAGAAAACGGAAGAATTCACGAAGATATGGAGCTTAAACAAAGAAGTAAACTCAAATTCAAGAACTCCCAACACACCTTCAATGTTTTGCCTATAACTCGGTCATACGAAGTCAGAATGAGTTGATTCAAGCGGCCACAGAAAGAGGAAACAATTATCTATAACTTAGAGAAACAGTCAGGAGCTGTAAATGCCCAATGTGCGGCGCACATTCTAATAAGTGCGGCACACTTTTTTGCAATTATGATAAAGGCTCTTAAATGAGCTTGGCATTTAATGGAGTCCTTTCATATGGTTACTACCCTTTCTTAGCATGTTTTTGGCATCCATAAACTCTATTTAAACAGCCCTAAATCATAGAATAATCCATGGAATCCATAAGAGAAAAAAGATCCAAAGTCATAAGGGTGAAACTTACACCAAGTTCACCCTTGATCATAAATCTACTCAATCGCAGCCGTGTTGGACGAATTACCCACTTGTTTCTCGTATCTAGAAGTGTAGTAACAGTACTTTAGAGGTTCGGGACAATAGGAGTTGATATCTTGGGTTATTGATAATAGTTTTTGGTAGGAAAAACTTGTAATCGCCATCTTTGATCTTATAACTTTGGTATCGTTTCTATTATCTTTTAATAATGAATGATTCTGAATTTTATGAGTTTAATATATATGTATTATTTGTTTGATTATGGAGTAGTGTTCTTGTGTTTGTTTGGGTGATATGTGATCTTTAATATGTAATGTTTGGATATGTGTTTATTGATTTGGTAAAACATATTTGATATAAGAATATAGGCCGAAAGGTTCTTTTATATATGTGTTCTATCATTCCACAATATATATTGGTTATAATAATGTCTAAAGGTCGTAAGGATTCGTTGTTAATAATCAATATAATCACTAGATACACTTAAAGGCCGAAAGGATTTGTGACTCGTGATATCTTTATTCTCTAAACTTATAAACACTATCCTAAACACTTCTATGTCTTAGTGATCATTGCCTACATAAAAATGCTTTAATTCTTTGCTTGAACCACCTCATAGTCGCTTTCTTTATAATATTCTATATATGCGCGTTTTGGTTAATTTGATTTATGACAATCATATTGACCTTAGCACCTTTATAACAATCTGTGAAAACTTTAATTCTCGTGGAACGACCTAGACTTACCTAGGCTATACTATACACGAAAGGGTATACTTGCACGTGTTGTGTTTTTAGTCAAAATCGGTATTTCTAGTATTATAAATTTAAAGCTTGTAAAACACACATCAACTACACATAAATTTGACACATTATACTTTTGCCAGTGGTATGATTGTGCCGACCACCATATGGGTGAAATGGTAACAGATTTTGATGTTCAAAAATACGAGTCCATGGAAAAACCAGTGATAATAGAAATTAGCTCATGCAGAGTGACAAGCAAATACAAAGGTACTCCCAATAACAAAACTTTATGCAGGCAATTTGAATATCATATAAATGTCTCTAATTCACTGTTACATATATTGCATGATTGCAGCTTACAACTACACCGATAACCTATTACCATCTCAATCTAAATGTTCCCAAAGCTTCACATATCACGAACACGTAAGCTTTACATAATTACTTCTAACAATACATACACCCATTCTAACAACAAGTTGCTTGACAGTGACAAAGAGCTTCTTGAGCCATTACTAGCGCTCAAAATTCAAAAGCATCTGTATCAAGATAAAGAACAAGAAAGGTCAAGAAATTGTTTTTCACTTGCAACACTATTAGAAGTCAGCCCGCAGAACTACCAGGTACACTTCTAACTTTCACTTTAGACTAATAGTCATAAACGAAAATCTCTAACTAAATACATTATAAGCCAACGTATCCGATTCACAAGCAAATCAACAGTATTCAAAATCAACGCCATCAAATCTTGGTACTATTACAGATGTTGCACTTGTAATTGTAAAGTTAAGGAACAACCTTTAGGCCTCTATAGCAGAAATCATGGGCCACAGCTTAGAGCTAACTACATGTAATTACAAATCTTATTGATATCACACTCTGTTTATCGCCCGCTTTTTACAGCATTTCTCATAATCAAACAACACATGGCATAACAACCTCTTCCTTCTACTTGCAGCTACTGTTTTAAGGCAATCATCAATGATGGAATGGCAACCGTGTCATTGACCTTGTTTAGTTCGAAAGCCTATGAAATCGTGGCAGAATGCAACGATGTAGTGAGTGGCCTTGAAAACAGAAACCCGCTCCAGCTTCCACCATTTTTAAAGCATTAAAAGGCACAACTAACACCTTTCAGTTCCGCTTTGGTAGTGGAAGTAAACCAGACAACATAAGTTCATTTTAAATGTTGTACTTGGTCTTAAGCCTCTGACACTCATGCCACCAAATGTAGATTCAGAACCGACCACGTCTACAACAAACAATGCAGGAACTACAGCAACAATCAACATAGGAAAAAGTGCAGAAGAAACCTCAACATTTGATATTCAAGAACAACTTCAAGAAGAAAAAAAAGTTCTTACAACCGAAACACCAACACATTACCACTCAAGAATAAATCGGTCAGGTAATTATGTATCTTGCAACAGACTTGACAACAAAGAAAGTACCAGTAGATGTAGTTGAGAGTTCAGCCAACACATAAATGCCATACGTTGAAAACCAAGTTTATGAAGCAACCAAAGATGAACGTGAAACCCAAAAGGATAAAAAACAACACAAAGAGCATTATTCAAAGAAACGCAAAAAATGAAGAAAAGAATCAAGAAACCAAAGCATGGAAAGTAGTAAAGCATCAAAAGTCAACATCTTTTTCTAATCAAAACCAAAGTTTGTGTTGTAATAACTTAGAATTATATGTAGTGGCTTCTGGGACAGTAGGACTAGGCATAACTATGTGCGTTGTAACTGTAGGAAGGCCAATCTTTTAAACATGCCTGATCATGAGAGCGTATACCTAAGGCGGCCCTCTGATAGCCAGGACGGCCCCCGGATATATCTGGGACCACCGGAACCACCTCCAAGAGACGTTACCATTTCCTGGCCAGATTTTCAGACCTCTTTGCACAGATTTTTCAGATCTCTTCTGCTCACTAAAATCTTCTTTCTCTCTCTATAATTCTTGATCACTAACATAGTTTAATCTTTTTTCAAGTGATCCAATCTCATTTTCTTCCTCCTTGTATCAAGTGAAAGAGAAGAACACTTGTATTCGCCAAGAAACGAAGTGTTATAGATTAGTGATTTCTTCTATCTTCTTCTAGATCCAAACCTTTGGTTTCTTTATCTTGTGTGATTGTGTAAATTCGGATAGTATAAATTTGAAAGTATAGATTGTGTGTCGATTAGTATTTTAGTCCTTAAAATATGTTAGTGAAGGTGTAGATTGGTTCTAGCTAAGATTAGGACTCGACATTTAGCTTAGTGTCAGAAAATAAGATAAGCGACGTGTAAACGGTTTTCTCCACCTGAAGGGAGCTTGTTGACTTAGTGAAATCTCGAATCAGTTACTCAAGGAGTAGAGTAGGGCAAAGAAGAGCTTTATAGCCGAACCACTATAAATCTTGGTATTGTGGTTTGATTGTTGTATCCCTTATCTCTTATCTTTGATTTACGTTCCTTATTTATTGTTTGTGTTGTGGTTGAATTTCAAGTAGTTAGATATATTGGTTGTTCATATCGTTGGTTGATATAACATATACTCGAATCAAACATTTTTTATAAACAAAGTTTTAAAACGCCAATTAACCGGTAAACTATTCAACCCCTCCCCCCTCCCAATTCTAGTTTCCACAATTGGTATCAGGAGTCAAGGTCACTCAAGATTTTTAAGATATATTATATTTTCAAGATTAGATTGATCTATGGATTCTGACAAATATCTAGAAAAGCAATCTATGCAAAGACCATCACTTTTTAAAAGTGATAGTTTTATTTATTGGAAAAATAGATTCGAAACATATGTGAAATCAAAAGATCTTAATCTTTGGCATGTTATTACTAAGGGTTATTTTCTACCTATTCAAAATAATCCAGAAACCAAATTAGATGAGGTTGTCCCTTTTGAAAAACAAAATGATGATCTCAAAAAGAGACTTGCGAAAAATAACGAAGCTAAAATGGTTATTTACAACGCTTTGCCTAGCAAATAATATGAAAGAATTTTCATGTGTAATACGGCAAAAGAAATTTAGAAAACCTTGTTAATCACCCATCAAGGTAATAGTCAAGTCAAAGATAACAAGATTGACCTTTTGGTACAAAAATATGAACAATTCGTCATTTTCGAAAATAAATCTATAGATAATGCTTTTACTAGATTTAATACTATTATTACTAGTCTAAAAGCTCTTGATGAAGGTTACTCTATCAAGAACTATGTTAGGAAGTTTCTTAGGGCTCTACATCATAAATGGGGAGCAAAGGTCACGGCAATTGAAGAGTCAAAAAACTTGACATCACTATCACTTGATGAACTCATCAGAAACCTCAAAGTTTACGAGATGATCATCAAGAAGAATTCTGAAATAGTCATAGCTAAAGGAGAAAGAAAATCTCTTGCTTTAAAGGCTAATAAGGAATCTAGTTATGAAGAGTGTTCAACTTTCGGGAGTAAAGACGAAGAATACGCCATGTGATGTGTTGTAGTGTAGGGTTGTTTTTGATATGATTCAAGTTTTAAATTTATATTTTGCCGACTCAACAAAAAACAACACTTAAATGGGTAGTGTACCCGATCGGTAGTAGTTTCGTGGTAAGTAGGGTGTCGATCACTAAGAGCAAGGTTAAATCTATTAATTTAATTAATATATTGGTTATCTAATCTATGTCAATTCTATTCTAATCCTATGTTAAACCTATGTCAGTCTAAATCCTAATTCTAATGGAAAAAAGGGGTTTTTAGCCTGAGAGACTGGCATGGTTTGGTTGGTGACTACAATCAATTCAAGAAACTGTTACCCATGCAAGCTAATTAACAAAAGATAAAAGAGCGGTCGAACCTTATATAAGAAAACTGTATTAACCGTTATCAATCCGATTAGAAATTTGGTTTGTTTATTAAGTGCAATGATTTCTTTTCTCGAGTTGGCATATCATTCTTAAGACTTAGGCATTACATCATCCTAAGACCTAGACACATTAATTCTGTCACAATTAAAGCATTCACATAAAGCATCCTTATTTGCTGATTATAATCTATCCTAGAGATTAAAGCAATGGTGATCTTGTTAAACCCTATCTCATAGAGACTTTACCCACTTACCGCTTAATGGCAATCTATACACTAGTAGTCCACTTGTCCAACTATCCAATGGAATCAGAACGTTATTTGTTGAATTATCTAGGTCACCTGCTAGTCAACACGATCAATAAACCATTGGCAATATCCAATTAACTAGTTAAGCCCGAAGCGTATCCTAGACACAGACTTAGAAGGACAATATTTGTGTAACTATTATTCTAGGTGTATAAATTACTATATGGAGAGCTATCCCAGACTCTAGATCTGCTTGGTCCACTTAGCTAGATCCAGTTGAATGATAGGTCGCATACAAAAGCGCGTAAACAAGTATAAATTGATAAACATAAACAAGCATACAACGATAAATCAAGAAATTGATATAAACAAATACCAAACATTCAAATCTTCATAATAATGGCTAATACCCGAAGGTATTAGCCTTCAAACGTCATAATAAATACAAGAGTAATAATTTAGCCAAGGTAAACTAACTGAGTTAACGAATGATACCAAAAACTAAACGATTACAAAAGTATATGGAATTACACGATGTCTCCTATGGAATTGAATACGTTGCTCGACCTCTTCTGCTCTTTTTCTCCTCTGAAAATCGACTTTTGTGGTTTAGGTATTGAGAATATGATTTAGCACACTTAAAACTCGTTTTTGAGTTTTCTATTTATAATGTCTGGAAGTCGGTTCAATATGGCGTATCCAATGGGTTGGATACGGCGTATTGGGGATTTCTTGGAGTAGGGACCACGTTTGATATCTTCCAGAATATTATATTGATTCCATATCTTGAATACGGCGTATTGAGTCCTCTGGATACGGCGTATTGATCTTTAATCTTTTGTGGTCTTTGGTGAGTGCAGGCACGGATACGGCGTATTGGTCTTCAGAATAGTAATCTTCAAAATATCTTCATTTAAGCTTCAGAATGCGCGCCTTTTGCTATGTTTCACCAATTACTCCATAATTACTGCAATTCTCAAATATAAACGATTAAGTAACAATTCTTTGCAATAACTATACAAAATGGGTTAAATATAAATGGGATTACTTGATGTTATAAAATGTAGACGTTATTTGATGTCATCAAATATCCCCCCACTTGAATCCTACTTGTCCTCAAGTAGCCTTTATAAGTTTACCATTAATGTATCCTTAGGATATTTTAAGCTTAAAGCATTTATTGATTCTATTACAGGTTCACAAAACCAAAAACTCACGAAATAGGAAGATGAAAACACTCAAAATCACTCAAATAAGCTATGTGGTAACATGTAATAATTCGTAATTGCGCGGCGTGCGAGTATTCTAGCATAAGCTTGTCAAGGATACACATCATCCATCACTAAGCCAAGGAGTAAACAACGTTCTATAAAGGGTAAATATGGGTTTTTTTGTATGGAAAGGCGTACAGTTTGATATTCTACCAATCTTTCACTAGAAGTACACTCCCAACTAGGCTGCTGAAGCATTCATACAACTCTGGATCGCCAGGAGTAGAATTGAGTGTTCGATCAACTTTCCCATTCGAATTTAACCAACGGCTAGGATGAAGAATGATATAGGGTAAGAACCTTCTTACTTTCACCAAAAGTCGTAAACCAACAAGTACATGACATGATTATCATGGACGGAAAGCCGGAATAGTATGCATGGTTCGTAATGGTACTCTTTCGTCCGTAAAACCGGAGGTTAATCATTAGGTGAGAGGGAAGTAAATTGTTGTTAAATAAAAATTAAGAAACAAATAGATTAAGACTAAGATACAAGTTGCTAGACACTTATTTTCCCGACCGTTATTATGACAAAGACACAACTATTTACAACGTCTTGATCATAGATCAAAAACAACAACCTAAGTTGGCGTTCCCATAACGGTCAACTTCCTAATCATCCCAAAACTTTACATACTCTACAAGGTAAGTGACGATATCTTCCACTTTGTACAATACTCTACATCGTTGATTTTTTTGTTGACGTGTCAACAAATAATTGATCCTTCGTATAATTCCTTCGGTAATGCTCTTTTGCGAAACGATTATCTTTAGACTTTCTTTCTCTTTTTTTCATTTTTTTGCTAACTATACTTCAAATCTCGGTGTAGTTTCACCATCTTCATGATCATAATAATTCTGGATAATTCCTTTGGTAATTTCTTCGTTCTTCGGATTCACCATTAATTGTGACGGTAGTAAAATCACATGAGCTTTGACTACTAATATACATTCCCATTTGTAATGTGCAAATTTCCAAATACAAGATAGAAATTGACAAAACACCCCTCGAGAAAATACAAACTTTACACTTTAAGCAACTAGAAACTGTAAATTAAACTTAATCTAACAGGGTAGGTTAAGGTGTAAGGGTGTAACGAAACAAATAGTTGGTGTAAATTCCTAAAGGATTGCCTCTACGGGTTGTTCTAGTGGATCATCACTCTAAAGATGAGAGTGCAAAGGTTTAACGAGAGGTTAACTAACCGGTGTAGTTAGTTAATAAACAACATGTATAGGCGATTTGGTTATAATCCTAAGATTTACCAATTTTAAACATAGTACTCAATTAAGTCCCTATTACTCATTATTGTTGTATGAATAGATTTACAGCCAATTCTAAAGTCGTACACATCACCTGTACATTATATTTTGTGGATTTGGGTAAACATTTGGAAACGGAAAGGTTAAATCCTCACAATATCTAACAAGGGTTATTGTGGCGGGTTTATATTACATGTAATTCAAAATTGTATGCTTGATTTTTTTTTGAATTTGAGCATAATTTAAGCTTTTTATTGTGAAAAATAGGACAAGTAAACATTCTAATTCCATTCCCCCACTTGAATTATACAACGTCCTCGTTGTATATTTAGAAGCGTATCCTAGACACAGACTTAGAAGGATAATATTTGTGTAACTATAATTCTAGATGTATAAATTAATATATGGAGAGCTATCCTGGACTCTAGATCTACTTGGTCCGCTTTACTAGATCCAGCATGAGCGAGATTGTGTGTTGAAAAAGCGTCTGAATTCCAGCATGACTTCAACCACACATAAGATTCCAGATAATATATATTCCACCAACTTCATTGATATTTCTTTCACGATGTCCTGTAGAAAATATAGGAAACTAAACTAAACAAACTAATTACGGGCCATTCTGGTGAATACGACGTATCAGGTTAGTCAATACGTCGTATTGCCAGAACTGACAATAATGTTTTTAAAGTGTAATAAAATAACGACTGTTAACGTCCAAACATTCAATACGCCGTATGGTATGGGGCGGATACGCCGTATTGATGTCTGGGAAGACAGACTCGATAACAAAATTAAATAACAATCCAGGTTGTCTCCCGGGAAGCACTTTTGTTTACAGCGGAGTCTTTTAGTTAGACTTTTCTTTAGCTTCCTCTTTATTCCATCTCATGCACGCTAATGTGCCCGCGTGTGAGCCATTCTTCCGTCTTCGCATTTCGAATGTAATCGGGTCCTAGATTTAAAACTCCTTTGTAGAACCCCTTAAGCTTTTGGTATGCATGCGAGATTCTATTCTTCACATCTTTCTCACTTACCTTTAGTAATGGTGGGATCTTGTTACATTGCTCATTAGTGTGGTTTTTAAACCTCGGATGTGATCGCACCATTTGGTAAGTTACTTCATCATTACCATTATAAATGGTAATCATTCCATCAAACCGTTTTGCTTTAATTCCAACTTCTTTTAAGAACGGTTCACCAACAATAATATCGCTCATTCCTTCATCACGATAAGCATCCATGTCTTCCAAAACTGCAAAGTCAGTTACAACGGAAAAGGTTTCAACAAAAATAGGCACATTCATTAAGGCTCCTACAACATTATTCCCTTTGTACACCATCTTATATTTCATTATTGAATTATG
>BQNB010089845.1:8466-27302 GCA_026074375.1 Tanacetum coccineum
TACCTAAAATAACCCAATTAAACCCAAAACAGACCAAAAATGGCAAAAATATGCTTGTATTTGTGTTTTGTATGTGCAGGTACGGATATTTCAGAAATCACTAGAAAATAGTCAAAAATGGGCAAGCACAGACACGAGAATCAGAATAGGACAAAAAGAAGCCAAAGATTCAAAGCCGAAGCCAGAAATGTCAAGCCTCAATCAAATCCAGTCAAACATTGGTCAACATAAGTCAACCAATAAAAGACAAAACCCAAAAATACCTTACCCGGATCCATTTGGCCCAAAAGCCCATTCATAAGCCCAAGTTACTAGCCCATTCTCTTTTTAAATAAACTCCAGGGACCAAACTTGCAATTTCCCAAACTGTTTTATAACTAGAAAAAGGGACAAAAGAAGAGAGGGACTGAAGTTGACAAAAGGGCAAAGTTAAACCGAATATACCCAATTCAGTTATAAGAAGGGCGCCAAACAAGTTACTGTTCATTCGTCTCTATCATTTCACCATCTTAGGTAAAACAAGGGGCAAATAAGAATTAAAGGGTCCATTAGTCAATTCAAGAGCTCTCTAACACAAATGAAGGGTCAAATCAGTCATATCAATGGACTACTTAAGCTCACACTCAAGCTCAAGCCACGTCATCAATGGTGAAAGCACAAGGATTGATGGTATTTTACTCTAAATGATCTCACAAAAGAAGCACACTATCACATCAAAGAATGACACGTTGGCAATCCTAAATCACACATAATGTGATCCAACGGCTTAAAATAGAGATCAATGATAAATGAAGAATCAAGGGTACGGATTGGAAGTTTGGAAAGGGATTCAAGAGGGCTAGAATCTTCCCTAGATGGCTATAAAAGGACCTTTCACTCACACACATCGGGATGAATCTTTTTTCTAGTTTATTTTAGCTTAAGTATAGTTTTTTTCTAAAAAGCTTTTTGTAATTTTCCTTTCAAAATTCAGTTGTAATTTTCATTGATATAATGTTTCAAAGTTTCTTGTTATGAAAAAAGTTAGTGTTTGCTTTTTAATCTCACTTTTATTCTTTACAGCTATCAATAAGCAAATTTGTACTATAAGCCCTCAATAAGCTTATTTAAGCTCTTATAGCTCTCATGGAGTCTTTAAGGGGCTTTTCAATGATAGAGCTCAATTAGATTTAATCTTACCTAAACTTCTTAAAATCAGCTTAAAAATCTTAATACCTTAAGCATAATGGATTTAAGCTTTTTGGAAGGGGATCTAGCTATGGATGAGATCCCATGGACTTTTACCCTAGCTTATTAATAAGCTAGGGAGCTTGTAGCTGCCATATTTGGTTCCTCTTGTTTAGCTAGAGGACTTAGGTTATAAAGTTTTTCTCTTTAATTTATCGCTTAAATAAAATTTATTATTGCTTTGGTTATTCTTAGATTTGCTTACTTGCTTATTCAAACTGCTTATTAGTACTTATTTGTGTTTCATCTAGCTTATTAGTCATATTAGTTAATCTGTTTTTGCTTTTCATAGCTTAAATCATAATTGTCACATAAACCTTAAAAAAACCAAAAATAGCTTAAATCCTAGATTAGTACTTATTTAGTTGTTAATTTAGGTTAATTAAGTTAGTTATAAGCTAGAAATTATCTGGTTATCTAGTTTTAATCAATGGATTTGCATTTCAAAGCTTTTCTTAAATCTGTCATGTCCTAAAGGGGTGTTTGGTTTAAGTTGGTTTGACCACAAAAAGTCAATACTAGTTGGTAAAAGTTTTTCAAACAGTTGAGTTTTTCTTAAATAACAAGTTTCCAAAAGATTTCAAAGCTTAGTTTGCTGATTTTCAAAAGTTATGGCTTATAATGATGACTCCAGCACCAGGGTACTTTTAGGGTTAAAGTTAGATGGCTTATTTTTGAGATAGGGACTCTAGGTTTTGATTGTGCTTAAATCTAGTTTTAACACACTCATTTGAGAGTGTATAAAGTAGTGGTAACCACTAGGTTGCCTGCACTCTTGTTCTTTGTGGTAAGTCAAGTGCATCAGCAGCACCTTCAAGTGAAGGTACTGCTGATTTCTAACTTAATTTTAAGCTAGCATTCGTAGGATTTAGGAGCTTATTCTTTAGTATCATATAGTCTAGATATAGCTTAATTTAGATTAGGTCTTATTTTTCATTTCTAAGCTTAATTGCTTTAGTACAATCTAGTTCAAAAGTCACTAAAAAGCTTAAAAGACCAAAAACAGTAAGTAGTAAGTTAGTTTCTTAAAATTTTGAATTCTAGCTTATGGAAGTTGATTTTATAGCTTAAATAGATAGTGGTTAAGTAGATTTATTAGTTTTCAAAAGCTTATAGTTTGAAATTGCTTTTTGAGCTTTTAAGCTTAATTTGATTCGAAGGATTTCAGCTTATTTTCTGACTTAGCATCTTTGCCACTTAAATTCAGATAAGCTCTAGTATCATTAAGCTAGTTCTCTTTTTATAAATTTCTCAACTTTTTCTTTATTTAGTGTAATTTTTATAAAAAATTTAGGATTTTATTTTCAATAGTTTTATTATTTTTATAGTTTTTAATTAGTTTAAATTTTAGAAAAATCATATCTTTTAATCTAAAAAGCCAAAAATAGTAATTCCTTTTTCTAAAATTTTCTCTTTACTTATTTTACTTAGGAAAAATATAATTTCAATTATTTTCTATTTTTTTTATTTTTAGGATTTAATTAGAATCAAATAGTTTTTAATTGATAAAAAATTCAAAAATAATCTAAAAAATATTTATTTTTCTTAAAATTTTCTTTTATCCTAATTTAGGTGTAGAAAATTAATTTGCAATCTTAGGGTTTAATTTTAGTCTATTTGCTTAATCATCGTGTTTTATTTGCTTCTCGTATTTGTTTAATTGTTTAATTGCCTTTAATTGTTCAATTTTAATTGTTGCATTTTATTTAGTAGATATAGATTATCAAAAATATCTTTGCTTCATTCAAATCCGAATCCAAGCTTAAACAAGGTTTCAATTTCACTAGTCGTTGGGGAAACGACCCGGGTGATCATACTTCCTGGTTAAATATACGTATTATATATTATATTATATATATTTTTGAGAGTGAAATTTCCTTAGGGAATTTTCTTAATTGCTCTTTAAAGTATTTTATCTTATATATATATTTTGGGTATATAAAACTGCATATCACATGTGAAGGCTCGAACTGAATCTAACTAAGATCTAATAGGTTGAAAGAAAATTACTTTTGTATTTTTATATTTTACGAAATCAAGTAAAATTCTAGTTTTGAAGGGGGTTTTGGTTTTGAACTAATTAAACTAAACAACTTTGGTGAGAACTCGATAGGTAAACAAACATATTTACTTAATCATACACTACACCTTAGTTTGCTTCTCCTAATCCTATTGCTTTGTCGTACTTATAATGATCTGTGTAAGTATTTCCTAGGTCATGAACGAATTACACGAATCTGTCATCTATGTAATATTTTGTCAAGGCAACGCACAAGTAAGGTAGTATGAAGACTATTACAAGGCCCCTAAGAGTACATTACATGCATTAAAACACTTAAGAGGGGTCAACCATATTAGGGGTAAGGTAGTATGAAGACTGTTACCGATGGTATCCTTCTACACAATCGCGTTTCCCTAGACGTCTATGCTAATGTAATATTTTAAAGCTAGTTTTCTAGTGCCTAACGCGCACATCCATCACACAAAGCAATATTTAAAGGATTTACAAACTAAGTTTCATGCAATCATAATTAAATACTAATGGATCTAGCCTAGCATGTTAAAGAGAAGCGAAGAACAATAATTAATCAGACAACACATAGACATATTAAAAGATTAAGAGATAAAAGACTTCACTTGATTAAAACATAAGTATAAGGCTAATACGAGATGGTTTTCACACCCTAAAAATGACCTTAAAAGCTGCTAAACTCGAACCCTAAGTATATGGTTCTTCTCCAAAAAGTTCCGCACTAAAACCCTAAAAACGAATGTGTATATATAGGAAATAGATCGCGACGGCGTCGCAAGAATCCTGACGTTGTCGCTTCGCAGAATCTTCTAGGGTTTCATTGAGGCGGTTACGTTCTGACGTCGTCATAAAGGTCTTGACGCCATCGCTTGTAAGCTCAGATGGCGTCGCCACAAATCCAAACTCTATATCCAGACACTGTACGCACTCTTTGAAAGTCACTTTGTGTAAAGCTACAATCTTGTCCCGTTTCTTCCCAAATTGAGTTCAAGTTATGTGTATTTCCTCCAAATGCTAAACCATATAAAGAAACAATTACGCATGTATTTTGGGCTTATTTTTATGATTTAAGGGGTTAAATGAACCTAAAAAATTATATAAAATGACACCTCATCAGTATTCTAGAAAAGGCCCCTCTTATAGAGGAAGAAATAAAGAGGATCCAAGAGGCAAAGTATGGAGAGTTCGAAAAGCCCTTTTCTAGAAATGGTAATGGTGATGCTAGGTATCATGTAGGACCATTAGGGTACTACACTAAAGTGGACAATTGTCCACATTTTTGTGAAAAAAAGACTCAGTTTAGAGGAAACCATAAACAGATACTTGGAAGAATCAAATAAGAAGCAAGTAACAAATGAAGAATGGATCATAAGGTTTAGAGAAAGCATGGACTTGAACTTGAAGAAGCAAGATGCAGCCATAAAGAACTTAGAGGTGAAGGTTGAGCAATTAACCCAAGCAATCCATGCATATATGACCAACGAATCAAGTTTGGTCAACGAAGTCAATGCAATTGTTGCAAAGAGTAGTCCAGTCATCCGGCATTCTAATTATTTTCCTTCTTTTGAGTCTAACCTTCTTTCTAATACATCTATTTTGTCTAATCATGTTGTGCAGGAAAAAGAGCAGGAAAAAAATAGAGACGGTGAACCTACTCAGCCCGCGCCCGTGGTTAAGCTACCTAAGGAGCCGAGAACTTTTTTAGAAAAAGTCAAAGGACAAATTGCAGAAGAGTAAGGGAAACTATTTTTGGAGAGCTTAGAAATGTAACCAATCAACATCCCTCTAGTAGACACACTCAAACAAACACTAAATAATACTAAATGCTTGCAGGGGCTCATGTTTAACAAGACCAAAATCGAGGAGGTGTCAATGGTTAAACTAAATGCTTGATGCTCGGTAGTTTTGCAAAACAAACTACCACCAAAAGAAAAAGATCCAGGAAGTTTCATTCTTCCTTGTTTAATTAGTATTATGACAATTAGTTATGCCTTAGGGGATCTAGGTGCAAGCATTAATGTCCTGCCATTTTTAATGTTTAAACAATTAGGTATGTGGAATCCAAAACCTATAAATATGCTAATTGAAATGACGGATACATCTATGCAATCCCCGAAGGGAATGATCAAAAATTTCCTAGTAAAAATAGATAAGTTCATTTTTCTTGTGGATTTTATCATCTTTGACATTGTTGAGGATGATAAAGTCCCAATAATATAAGGGTGACCTATGCTTGCAACTGCTCATGCTAGAATTGATATTTTTGAAAAGTAAATTTCACTAGAGGTTGGAGGTGAAAATATTATTTTTAAAGCTATAGAAGTTTTACCCCCATTACTTGTTACATCTGTTTGTGCTATTTATAATCTCCAGGTACTAAATGGTTTTGAAATACAAGAGGATTTGGAGGAGTTTTTGTAAGAATGATGATTTTAATGGCTATTTTGGAGATTTCTTGGAACTTGATGATCTTTTGCCCAAAAATGATTTGGTCCCATTTGGAGCACTTTCGGATTCGGAAGAGGTTAAGATGGGTATGGGACTAGATGATTTTAGTGAAGAATTAGCAAAACTTTTAGACGACCAAGCTCTCAAAATAGCACACAATGAGGTAAATCACTTACCATTACAGGTTCAATTCTTTGAATATGATTCATCGACAAAACCCATACAATTTACATAGGGTTTGTGAATTTCAATCCATATATTGCTCCCAATTCGCTGGTTAATGTGATGTCTAGAGCTAGGTACAATGATGTTATGGGCGATGAGTTAATCTATAAGGGTACCAACTTTGTTGGGGTGGCTAAAAACATCCATGTTTTGTGGGACGCTACACCTATTTGGCCGATTTCATGGTATTAGAGGATGTAAGTGAGTTCATCGAGAAAGGGTTAACCGAAGTTTTACTAGAGAGACCTTTTAAGGATTCGACTGGTTTAGAAGAAAGGGTGTTAGAAGGATTAGTTTGGTTTTAAAAAGAAAATTATAAAACCATTTTCTAAATGCCTAGAACCATTTCTAGATTTAGCCATTTAACAACTAGATAATGTAGCATGATGCCTCCAATTTTTAGAGTTGGTGATAAAGATAAGGCAAATGGATTTGACCATCCCTTTCAAAAAATTTAGGAGTTTTATAAAGGATACTTTGATTTAGGGGCTGAGTACAAAGGAGACGAAAAGGTTACTGAATGGGTCATTCATGGACATGCTAGCATGCATGAGATGACGTAGGCCCCGGCTTGAGTCTAACTTAAAGACTTGGTAATAAAGAAAAGTGCTTCTCAAGAGACAACCCGTCCTCTACCTTTTTTCATAATTTCATTTTTGTACCTTTGTTGGTTTGGTGTGTTTTGTTCGTCATTTTTGCAGGTTTCTATAGCAAGGAAATACGAGAGGAGCCCTGAAAATCCATCTTGACGCGTCAAGAAGTGAAAATTTTTGGACAATGACATTAGTAGGTAACTACGACATAACCAATACACAGGTTACCCCGTAACTAGTTCTCCAATGATGACCTTTGCCCAGTTTAACTTAATTACGGCGTAACTGGCACGATTAAGTTACGTTGTAACTATCTCCTGTAGCAAACCTTTTCATAAATACTTTCAAAACTTTTCCAAACCTTGTATATTTTGTTACGAACTTTATGGGTGTGTTCTTTAGAAACCCTCACAAGACTTCACTCGTCCACTCGGGATACCGAGGGGTCTAAGAGGCTTGTTTCAAACACTAAATGCAACCATGATTACTACGAAAGTGAGTTAGGTTTTCCATTTCTTAAGTTTTATTTACTTTTCGTTTTTCTAGTATCATGCATGTGGTTGTTTAGTGAATTCAGGGTATTAGAGTTTGGTCAAGGTTCTCACAGCGGGACACATTCCAATACGTGTATCTTCGATCATGGGAGTCTTTTGCTCTAATTCTACTCGTTCTCCTAATTTTTATTAATTTTTCATACAATAGGGACATTATACAATTCAAGTGGGAGGGACGGGAATAGAATTACCACTTGACCTATATTTGCCTTTGTTCTTTCTAGTTTATTTTAAAAAGTTGTGCCAATTTTTAAATTTTTGACATGTTTTTCTTAACCGAAACTAGAATAGATATTTGCCGAGCACAATTACCCTTATTTCATTGGTGATGATTTAGCCTTACGTCCGTTTTCTCATATAACATAATCTACCAAATATTAAGTATGCCGGTAGTATTGTAGACTTTAGACCTTGCCCATATATCATTACAAGACCATAGAAGAGTATTGCATTGAGTTTTCTCGGTGCAATTGTGATAGATAGTTCAAGAAGGAAATATTTTAGGATTTACACCAAATTAGCCTATATGTGTTATATTGTGTGTGTTTATCGACTTGTCACATCGACTTGCCCGTGAAAACCCCCTTTTGTTACACTCATTTTTAGTGCAAGATACCCTTAGTACAACCCTTCCGAGCCATTCTTTCGTTTCTTAACCCACATATGTGTTGTTTAGTTATACCACTAGACCTAAGCCTACCATGTAGTCTATAATCCGTAGTCGAAGAGTTGCTAGTTGCTTAAATTCATAGTTCGAGTAAAGGGACTCGGAAATTACGCTCTCGTGGAAGACATACCATTTTGATTGATGAAGACCCCCTGTTGCCTTTATTAACTTTGACATAAATAATCTTAAGTATGCTATTATTGATGCTCCATGCTATATATATATATATATATATATATATATATATATATATATATATATATATATATATATATATATATATAGAGAGAGAGAGAGAGAGACAGAGAGAGAGTATGGATCCAGTAAGAAGTAAATTAAAATAAGAAGTGGTGAAAAGTGACTAAAATCACTCATTTGAGATGCAACGACTTGCATTAGATGCATTTCTATTCATTTAGATGCACCATTTTTAGTTTCGAAAGATAATTTGATGTGTAGAATGTGCAAATTGATTTTCATGATTTCGGCACATGTTGAGGAACAAAAAACAAGAGAAATCATAAAATGCATCTAATATACATATATGCGTCTGATTAGAGGATTTTTATATCAAAGGAATGTCACCAATAAAATGAGGAAAGTTTTTCAAGAATAAGCATTACTTTTGGTATGGATACCTATCTCTTTCGAACATGTGCAGTATGATAATCATCACGTTAGTAGATGCGTATTTGGCAAGAAAGCTTTAAAATCCTCAAGGCTTGTATGAAGGAACCCCACCGGGGGCCCATATTAGTGCTTAATATCACCGGCGGAAGTATTTGGATGCGGTTTTTTTTGCTACACTTTATAAGGAATGCTTACAAATTGATCAAATCTTTGTGGATGCATTGTCAAGAAAGGCAAGATTTCACATCGAGATGAGATGCCTCAAAAATGCAATCCAAGTTTGTGAATTTTCGATTTTGTTTGGGGTATCGATTTTATGGACTTTTCCTGTGTCTAGAGGAAACAATATATTCTGGTAGCCGTGATTATCTTTCCAAATGGGTTGAAGCCAAGGCGTCCCAACCAACGGGCTTAGAGTAGTTGTCAAGTTTTTTTTAAAATCCCTTTTCTCCTGATTCGGTGCTCCTAGAGCAATTATAAGCGATCGAGGGACCCATTTTTGTAACAATAAGTTTGCAAGAGTCATGTCAAAATATGGTCGCTCACCCATCATATGCACACTCCTTAAACCTCAAAGACGTGATCATTTGAAGTCACGAATCGGGTTCTCAAAAGAATTTAGGAGCAGGACTGTCGGAGAGAAATCCTGCCTCATGGCCAGACAAGTTATGATGATGCATTCTGGGATTTTAGAACTGCTTACATGACTCCAATTGGATGCACTCGTACAAGTTAGTCTATGGGAAAATAAGCGTTTTGTCACTTACCCGATTCGAACTAGAACACAAGGCATTATTGGGCTCTTCTTAGCATGCCAACTTCGATTTAAAGACCGCGGGGTAATCATCAAAAGCTTTAACTCAATGAAATTAGCGAGCTTGTGATCATGCTTATGAGAATTCCGATAATCTACAAGGGAAGACAAAGAAACTTACGATTTAAGATCAAGAACCGAATCTTTCAATTGTTGGTGATCTAAGTTTGCCTTTTCAACTCCGGATTTAACGATTTTCTCCGGAAAGCTCAAATCCCGATGGTCCTGACCTTTCACTATTACCGAAGTTTTTCCTTATGGCACAGCCCCCAATATTCTCTTCACAGGTTCAATTTCCAGAGTTCATTGCCACCGTTCTTAAGCTAGTACTATGGAGGGGGATATACACCACCGTTCGGGTTATCCTGGATCTCCAAACTTTCCCTAAGACAAACTAAAATTTCGGGGACTCGAGTCGAGCTTGACGAATCGGTAACCAAAAACATAGACGCTTCATGGGGTTAACCCCATTGCTTATCTTTTTCTACTTTCTTTCCACTTTCTAAACTAAATGTGGTTGTGTTGAGAGAGGCTTGTACTCTTTCCGATTTCTCGATGTTTGTTGCTTGTTTGTTGTGATTTTTGTGGATCGATACCCACTAATTCTTTGAAGACTCTGTGTCCGGTTTTGATTTGTTCCTGGTTCTACTCGAGCTTCTCATCCTTTGTGTGAAATTAGTTTGGGGAGATCCGATATCCTTTCATCTTATCAATTAACGTCTATCTTTGCATACCTCATAAACGGCTTAGATTTTCGTAGAGACCCGACTTTAAACATTGAGGACAATGTTTCGTTTTAGTTTGGGGAAAGGGTATCTATCTATTTGATTTTTACTTGCTTTTTGTTTTGTTCCCAAGTACCCGTTTTAACAAAAAAGTAGCAAATATTTTTTAATTTTTAATTCTTATTTGTAGATGATAAATATGATAAAAATATAATAATAATATATTATTTATTAGTGTTAAGACACATATGTAGGTTTTTCGTTGTTTGAATAGATGTAATTTTTGTCCCGATCGATCGTGTAGAGTTCTAGCTTTCTCCATTACTAGTATTGATGTTATAGTTTTGTGCTTGTTTCTCTTGTTTACTTTATTCTTGCTAGACTTGAAATCTTTATTAAATGAAAACTTGTGCTAATCTCAAGAAGATTTTAAATATGCCGAGTTGGATTTTATATAGGCTAAGTATTTGCGAATTTCTTTATTAGAGATTTTAAATTGCAAAGGAATAAGAGATTTGATAGTGTTGATTAGAATTAGGATGCTAAATAAAGGTTTTTTGAAAATTAAAGGCTTATAAGAATAACTTGTGGTTTTTCTTCCCCAGAGTTCTTAAAATGATTAATTATACGTGTTCTCTTTAATTTTTACAAATTAGAGTTTTACTCTTAAAGTTTATTTCAACATATTTAGAGAAAAAAGCTTTATCGATGAAGTCGACATCATTTGTAAATAAGAATTTTAGTTCAAGTTTATACTTTGGTTTTCTAAAATGAAATTTTTCTATTTGCAAAAATAATATGTCATATATAAAAAAAATCTATTAAAATGTAGTTGGTGAATAAAAAGGATGCAAGTTATAAATCCTTAGTGTTAATAATTAATATACAAACTCCATCGTAATAATTGTACATGTGGGATTTTGTCGGTTCGCTCCCGATGTGTCATCGGAAGAAAGGGTGGACTGGTTGTATATTTAGGGTTGGTATCATATTAAGACACGAGCTCTTGACGGCAGGCGTGGTCCGATCGTGTCCGTCGAAAGAAAAGTGATACCGATTCCTAGCCTAATAATATAAATAGAATCAATAATGTTGCAAATTTAGAAAATAAATAGTAAAAGTTTTCTTTTCTAAAACCAAGATATTCTTTTGAACTAAGGTTTGCAAAAGTCTACAAGGCTTTTTCATCGGAAGTTCATGCGTTTCGATTACTATTCTCCGGATGGGGTGTCAAAAGCCTTAGCACTTACCCGATGACGGTGGGATGTTAGAGAAGAAAGTCATTCTTGGACGACTGGTGAGCCAACGATTGTCTTAGATATGGAAGGTTTTTGTTTGCTTTGAGTTGTGATTCTACTAAGTGATTAACATATTAGTCCAAAAGGCCCATGTGTAAAGCTTGGTCGGATTTCAACTATCTAAATATGTGGATTTAATGGTTTAAATTAATTTGAACACACACACCTAAATAGATGATTTATGTCGGGAAGAGGAATTCACAAGTTGTAATTATAAGTAGTCTTAGCATCTTAGCTCGTATTTAACGGTGATCTTATTTTTAAGCTTAGCATGGGAAAAGTGAAAAATCGGGGATGATGAAGTTATCTTTTAGACACTTAATTGTGCTTTTCGTTCTATGATCCTAAAAGTTACCAAAAAGGTAATGAAAACAATACATTATGTCAACACAAATAAGTTGTAGTTAGGTAGTTAATGTAGGTTCCATGATCATTCATACGAATCCTTAACAATGAAGTGTAGAATCAAGATGCATAAAATTAAGAACTTTATTGATGATTGAAAGAAAATTAAGAGTTGCCACAAACTCTAAAAAATATTATGAAGTTGCTATGATATCTCTAAAAATGTCTAACCTAGTTTTGACTAAACTAGGTGTATTTATACTAACAAGGTTATGCCCATTCTAGGCTTTTGTTGGGCTTTTCAGGCTTTTTCTTTGTTAGCCCAATTATATTAGTAAACATTAATTAATTGACCAACTAACGAGCTAGACTTTTGTCTTGAATCTTCGAGTGACCGAAGCTTCTTTGTTCGGGTCCATTTAGGTGATCCTAACAATCTCCCCCTAGATGAGGTCATGAGGAGTTGTTTGAAGCTCACTCGTGCTTGTCTCTTTAGCTCGTCGTTTGTTAGGGTACTACTTGTTGTTGTTTCGGTACTTCAATCTTTAACCAACCTTGATCATGACTTCAGAACATGATGTTGATGACTTGATCTTGATCTTTGACTTGTTTTAAGCTTACTTCTACTGAATATTTACTTTGTGATCTTCTTTCCCTTTGAACTTGCCATACATGATCTTAGTCTCACATGCTCTTTATCTGTTGGAATCTAGAAAGCTTTGATGATGTATCTTCTTTCTATCTCCATAACGTTTAGCATTTGGAAGACAGACATTGATTTTCAGAGATTTTGGGAAGCTTTGTTTGTAAACTTTCTTGAGTTCTTCAGATAGGTGTGTAAGGATTTGGCACATGTCTTGCATCGGTTACTTTATGAGTCGTCTTTCGCCATGTAAACAATTTAGTCACCAACAAAAACATCTTTGTTATGTAATCCCTTAATGTGTTTGAAAAAACATTTTGTGAACTCACAAAGGTTTTATTTTTTGAAGGGGGACCGAGTATAGACGATACTCAATCTGGTCGGTTACATTAACCTCTGATTCCGTGAGGATCAATGATTACAGTATGAATATTGCACCTGTGATCAGAAAGATTCATTAAAAGAACCTTCTTGACAGGTTTTCCGGCACGTGACAAGCTAGTTCCCTAATACCTTAAGTATCGATTCCCTAGGTTCACCGTTTCTCTAGACAGATGTTCGAAAGAGACCAACACACTATAAGTATTTATACTATAGAATGGTAAAGGTAATGTGAGTCGTACAGTTACTATCTGCTCGACTATACCGTAAATTCCTTTTTCAGCGTTTTACTATCTTATATCAATAGAAGTACCGTAGAAGGGCTTTTATTTTGTGGCAAAAAAATGATTTGAAAAACTTTCGATGTGCTTGTAAAATTTGTTTGCGGCACAAACAAAGTTTAAATAAGAATGCTTTGATGATGTTTTGAAAAATATCCGAAAGATATGAAGTGCTTGGGGAAATCCTAAACTTCTGTACATAGTTTCAATTTATGGAAAATCATCTTTCATAGTGGGCGCAGTCCGAAGACCAGGCCATGAGGCATTCTACGAATACCCTGGTGGATAACAACATATCTTTCCTCGCATTCCATAAGATCACTTTCACAGACATGAAACAAATGATTCTTGTCATTTATCAAGATAGTGTGTATAACACAAACTTTTGGTACCATGAATTTTTTGATCATATTAACACTATGTCCCCCTACACATGTGCGTCGTTTCAATCGAAAGCATGTGTAGCTATGCTTTGATTATAGGACTCTAGCCTTTTAGAACAATCGAATCATTAATTATCCCGTTTTTACATGTTTAAATGTCACATTTCTTCCCCGATCAATAGTATGAAACTCTTGTGAAAGGTTTTGATCTAGAAAGGACTAAAATGTTTCAAATCTCCCCCTCAATGTTGAGGTGAGGTGAATTAGCACAATTTCAAGGGGAGCAATTGAAAACTAGACTTTAGAATACCCAGAAAGGATTGATACTGCAATCTGTCTTGAAACTTGTAAGCGGTTGGTCGTGTAATTTTCAGCAATGGAATCAGCAAATAGTACGTCCTTTGATCTGCACAACTGTTTAGTATAATGATTCTCCCCCTTCAAAACAATCGAAACCGTGTCAATGTTTTGATTTGGTTAACCGAACATGTGATACAACAAGTTGTTTACTGAGAAAATGGTTGGGGTGTAGACAACTTATGTCTGTAGAAATAAATGCACTGAATCGTACACTAAATCTTGGGATAAGATCCGGGTTACTGTTGAAAGTAACTGTAGAGACCATCTAGACTAAATTTTTTTTTTAATAAAATATACAGGATACAATTGTGATACACTTGGTTACTCGGAGGACAGACTCATCATGTTGTTCCTTCAGAGTCTCTTGGTGACATTTTGTTTAACTCCAAGCAATGGGAGTAGTAGTGTGGGCGAAGGCTCTATCAAGGTATTAATTGCATTCGTAAAAATGTCAGCCTGTTGGTATTTTGTCTCTACGAAATATAACTCAACAAACTTTCTTTCTACCTGCTCTTTGTTGAAGTGGTGACGGATTTCAATGTGCTTGGAGCGACGTAGTGATTGAACTCTAATTTACATGCATAGTGCAATAGCACTTTGATTGTCAACAATTCATCGGAATTTTGTGTCGAACGCATATTATCCATTGTCATCGTAGTTGTGATCGCAGCCAGAGGATTGAGCAACAGCATCCTGATAGGGCGTTGTATTCAGCTTCGTAGTGAGATGGCAGTATATTTTCATGCTTTTGGTATGACAGCTTACAAGCCGATGTCACAGATATTGTGCTGTACCAGAAGTACTTCTCCGTTCTTGTGTCTATGTAATCCTGCGATTTAGTCTGCATCTGCCAAAGCTTTTTGTTCAAAGCCGGACCTTCGGATACCACAGACCCATGTTAATGTTACCTTCCCATGTCCCAACCCCCCCCCCCCTTTTAGGTATCGAAGATCCGGCCTTTATAGCCAGTAGGTTTTGCATTTCAGTAGGCTTAGCCTGGTATCGTGCACACATACAAACAGCAAATACTATTGTAGGTCTTAGATGCACTAAGATACATACAGGAGCCACCATACCACGAAATCGCGTGTAGGATCAATTAGCTTTCCTCCCTTATCTTCATCAAGGTTGGGACGCTCCGCCATTAGAGTGTCAATGGGTGTGCATGAGTCAAAACCAAACTTTTTCAAGATTTCCTGAGCATATTTGGATTGGTTGATAAAGATGCCTCTGGGATTTTGAGAAACTTGTAATCCTAAAAAGAATGACATTTGTCCCATCATCGACATCTTAAAAGTTGAGTTCATTTCAAATGCAAATAGTTTGCAGGCTTTGGGGTTGGTAGAGGCAAAGATATATACATCTACATTCTATTTGTACCAGTAGACGTTGTGTTTGGCTGTTTTTCTCGTGAAGAGTGGGATCAGACCTCGGCTCCTCTTTTTGTAAATACTGGACTTGATTAGAAATTGTGATAGCTTGTCTTCTACGCACGTGGAGCTTGTTTAAGGCCCATGAGAGTTTCTTGTGTCGGTTCACATGCGATGGATGCTCTGGATCTACCAAAATCACTTCTGGTGACTATCATAGACAACTTCTTTCAGTTCGCCGTTGAGGAAGGCCGGTTTCAAGTCCATCTTGGTAGTTGTCCATTGTAATACTACGCTGCGCACTCTCTCATTTGTGATGCAATGAAGAGTCTGATCGCTTCTAATCTAGCAACTGGAGCAAATGATTCTTCAAAATTCATTTCCAGCTTCCTGACGATAACTTTCAGCCAACTTTCGAGCTTTGTTCTCAAGACGTCTCTCATATTCATCCAAACTTAATTTTGAAAAATCAATTGAGCGGGGGATGATAAGAATATTATTTGGACAGGGTACAAGTAATCCTAACTTCTAGACGTTCAAAACTTCATGTATTTCTTCCTGCAATAGCCTCAATCAGCACGGAATGCTATAAGGCTTGCTTGTAAGTCTTTGGTTCAACATGAGTTAAGAAATTCTTGAAGACGAAACACCACATCGCGTCGGTTTCAGCTGTTTCCTGGTACGAGACAGGTTCGATCTTTATCCCAATAATCGTTTTCAAGCGATGTGCTTGAGTCCACTTTTTGCAGTGAGGTAATTGGATTGTTGGGTGTAACATCAGATATTGACAGAGGTTGGAAGAAGATGTTTACTTCTGAACCAGTTTCAAGGAGCATTATAGGTTGTCAGACACATTACTGTCAACATGAAACGAACAGTGTTTCAACATCAGAATCACTAGTGTCTGGTAGAGGTACTTGATGAGGTAAGAGGCTTTCAGTAACTGCAGGAGCGCCTTCTGAGATAACTGTTGTGGAAGGTGAACCATTGGCATTCTCGGGTGTCTATGCCGGGGGCATCAGAACATTACCGGAGTTATCGGAACTTCCGGATGGGTATCGGGATACAACCTCATTCTCAAACCATTAAATAATCGTATACCTGTTTCTTTGTAGGTGGGGACATAAGTGGTTCTGGGTCTTTTACTAGATGCAGAACGGCTGCGTCCTGACGTTAATAGCTGTAAGTTCGAGTTCTGTACTGTTTGGCACAGAAGTCATTTGTTGAGGTGCTTGAGGCTGAACTGGTTTAACAGACGTCAATCCTTCTGGAAGTTCATCGATATGCATCATGAACGGTTTCTGATTCTTTGCTGCGTTCGTTTGTTGTAGAATTCGGTACGCCTTCTTGGTGGGTGCGATAGCCAACAATTATACCTATATCTGCTTTCGCCTGAGTTTTACCAACGTCATCGTAGTCATTGGTAGGATAGCACAGAGATCCAAACACTCGGAAGTATTGAAGATTAGGTTTCTTTCCCTTTAGTAGTTCATAATAGGTCTTCCCGTGAAGCGTGTGTACGAGAGATCGATTGAGTGTATAACACGCAGTGGCTACAGCTTCGCCCATAGGAAACAGTGGAGCTTTCGCAAAAGTTGAGCATGTTACGAGCAGCTTCCATAAGAGTTCGAGTTCCGTCTTTCCGACAACGCCGTCTGTGTGGGAGACCGAGGACGGCTTGTTTCATGAGAAATACCAACACTCTCAAACCATGCGTTCGAGAGGTCTTAATTCACAAAATCCGTTAAATTATCTGTTCTGACGAAGCGAACAGTTGCATTAAGGGCTCGTTGAGTCTTCACAATAAACTTCTCAATCACTTGAGGAGTTTCATCCTTTGTTCGAAGAAATCTTACCCATCCAAATCTGGTGTAATCATCCACTATCACCAAAACATACTTCTTTCCGTTGATACTTTCCGTTCTCATTGGTCCGCAGAGGTCCATATGTAGAGTATGGAGAACTTCAGTATTGGTGTTTTCCGTCTTTAGTGGATGTGATGCTTTCTTGCTTTTACCGAGCTGACAAGATGGACACAAATGATCTTTGTTATATTTCAGCATGGGTAATCCTCTGACTAGATTTTTCCGAGCCAATTCGTTCAATGTCCCGAAATTCAGATGATTCAACCGACGATGCCATAACCATGACTTCGTTGAAGAGGCTTTTGTAAGCAAGCAAACTGGTGAAGCTGACATCATATCATTCAGTGAGATGGAGTACAGATTGGTTGTCCGTGAACCTTTGAGTAGATCCACCATATCGTAGTTGCGGATGTGACATGAATGCTGACGGAATGCAACTTCTAAACCTCCATCACAAAACTGTCCTACTGAGAATAGGTTGTGCTTGAGTCCTTCAACATAATAGACTCGAGAGATGATAGTGTCACCCAGTTTATAATCACCATAGCCAATGATAGCTGCATATTCATCGTTGCCAAATCTCACTGTACCAATGAACTTTTCTACAAAGTTGATAAGACGTGCACGATCACCGGTCATATGTCTTGAGCATCCAGAATCCAGATACCATAGAACAATCTGTACTACCTGCGGTAACACAAACATTTACGGTGATAGGATGCCCTGAAGGGTTCCGGTTAGTTAACAATCAAAAATACCAGAGATCCCTTTGGAACCTGCCTGTCGATCACTAAGTTTATGATCAGCAAACCTAGAGACCATAGTTATTTTGGGGCTAGAACTAGCACTCGGGGGTAGTTCTATTGGCATATCAGTAGATTCCATGATCCTAGTTAAAGGATACTTCTCAAATAATGAGAAATGCCTTCCAGTGGGCTTCCACTGAGGCTTGCTATTAGCAACAGGTTTGCTAACCTAAAAAGAAAATAACAAAGGCTTTATATAGCCTTATAATAAGACCTAAAGAGGCTTTGAATGGGCCATTTCGGGCTTTTACAATAAATGCCCAATTACATTAATTTACATTGTCTTTCGAGCTAGACTTTTGTCTTGTATCTTCGAGTGACCGACGCTTCTTTGTTCGGGTCCATTTATGTGATCCTAACACAAACCAATTACATAATTTTGTTTTGAAGTTAAATATTATCACAATTCATAAATTCGTGATTTTGTAACGTTTAATTTTTTTATAAAATTATATTAACTTTTTTTGGGTAAAGGAGAATTTTCCTGGTAAAATAAAATTATATTAACTTTTTAATACTTAAATAGTTATAATACCATGGACGCATGAGCTTTACATAATTTTTTTATTATGTGTTAATATCGATTGATATTTGTATAGATTTTTGTTGCACAAAAAATTTGACTTTGTTTAACTGAAATTTTAGTTATCTTGTTCTAGACATTATGTGTATTTAGTAGCACATAACAACATTGAAAAAATATGTGTCTTCGTGCTTTCATTTTGATATTAATAATCTTGTGCATATATATGTTATTTTTAGAACAACATATATATTGTTTTTCTAAGATATAAAGTCTAGGAGTACAAAGTTTATGGGGTTATTTGTTATTTTTTTGAAGTTATTAAAAAACAAGGAACATTATAAATTTACACTTAAGTCCATTTAATTTATTTAAAATTCAACCACCAAAGTTTTATTAATTACATCATCTTTTTGTGAGTTTTTGTTTTCATAAATTTGACACACATATTTTTATGTGTTTTTTCTCTCCACCAAAATTTTTAATTTTGACCAAATTGGATTCAATTTTGACCTTTTTTAAACCAATCAAATCGCACGATTTTGCCTACGTGGCAAAATTAAGCTTTCTGGTTGGTCCAATTTTTTTCTCATAACATTTAATCTCATACAAAACTCCGATATGATGTAATTCTTTTATTATATAAAAGGTTTGTTTATTTACCAA